>JAJJMC010002939.1:8579247-8692122 GCA_023531435.1 Papaver californicum
ATTTTGGAAGAGTAAGAACTCGATTATTTTGGTTGATTACGACACGACCAAATATCCCAAGTTTGAACAAGGTATAACCTTTACCTTTGAGTCCCATTTGCCGTAAAGAAGTCCATTTTCTACTATATAATGGTAATTTTCTAACACACCCCTGAAATATAAATCTTCCATAGCTTCATATTCTTTTGCTCCATATATATCATTTGAAAGATGTGGAATTCTCTTATTTCCTCAAATGGGAATACCCATCAACCTATAGAACCTTATCTCAAACTCACGAAAATAAAAAGTTTTAGTCTTCTTAAATTATCTCTCAGAAATAGCCTCACATAATCTCTGATATGCATTCTTGAAATCGAATTCAAATACGGAAGAAAAACCACATCGGTCACAAAGCAAACGTGTTGTTATCAGTATTTTGTAATACTCATTCACACTTTTCTAACCACTCCTAAATTTGAAGTTGTGTGATACAGTTAAGCTATCGTTACATTTATGCCTTGTAGAGCAATTTCTTTCGGATAATATCTCAAAACAGCTCAAATCAATAGCCTCCATAATATAATGAAGCAAAAACAAGCATATAAAACCAACAAATAGAACAAGGAGAGCTTTCTCCAATTCAATAATGTTACAATATCAATTATGCCACAAACATCATCAACACTACTACCACTCATGTTACAAATATCATGAAACAAACCTAATTGTTTTCAATTCACTTTTGATGCTCAAATTAAACCCTAAAATTAACATGTAATCTAAAAAGTAATCAACTTTATTATAATTTACATTCACAAGCTACACAATATTAATTCAACACAACATTCACTCATAACATCAATCAAAAAATTAAAAATAAAAAACAAAAAAAATCAAAAAAATGAGTTTAATTTCAAATCCATACCTTGAACTCGTTTGTGAATGAATATCCCTCAAATAAGTATCAATAGAACCCAATCTTCAAGAAGTATAAACCCAGTTAAACGATTTGAACCAAAATCCCCAAAAACCGGTGATTAAAGCCATGCATTTTAGTGTATTCTTAAGGGGATGTTGAAGAAAGAAAAGAGAAATGAGGGAGATCGAATTCTCTGTTGGGTTTTAGGATAGTTTCTGTAGATGGTGGATTTTTGACAAGGGAGAAAACTGTAATGTTGCTTTTCGCCTAGCTGCAGAAGCATGGAATAAATATGTATAAATTCCTGACCCGGCATCAGGATTATGAATACATACTGCTATCTTACATCCCCAAGAGAATTGAGAATACATATTCAGCTCGTGGCTAAATTAACCCTATAGATTTTTTATATATGTATGCGCCTTCGAAATTTCAGGGTTTTACCCGGCTAAACCCTCGTTATTTTATGTGCGCTCATGCAAACTATCTGTATTAATCAAAATACGTTGAATATACAAAATTAAGAACATTCAGAATAGAGGCTATGCCATATCTGAATAAAAATGTTAATGAGATGCATACCATCTAATTGCAAGGTCGAATCAGGCATTATCTCAAGTTGCAAACTTCCAAGGATGAATCTCTTGAGAATTTTTTGTATGCACTGCGTAAAATTTAAGCATAAATGCTAGTATTAAAATCTCATGCGACTGAGAAACTATATACATGCCATAAATATGGACACGACATTAATGAATTCCAAAGATAGTGGTGCATATGCAATAACTATGGCACTAGCAAGTGTCAATCTTAAACCCTAAACACACTCCCAAAACTAATGAGTAGCACACACATGTGCCAAAAGGCTAGGAAAAAGCTAAGAAGTCAAAAAGATAACAAAGCACACACCAAACAATCCCTAGCGGTGCTAGCACTAGCAACAACACTAGTGTTAGATCTACATCAGCACCAAAGGCACTGCTAGCCACAGCATTAGCGCTAGCGCTCCTGCTAGCCCCAGCATCAGCATCGACGATGCTAGCTTTCTTCATTCCTTTCCCTCTTCTTTTGCGCCCATTCAATTGCTCGTGCTAGCACAATTGGGGCAAACTCATTCATAATTTGAGTCCATGACTCCACTAAATTCTACGAAAAATGAGAAACAATAACATGGGGGGATTCTTCATGGGTTTTGGTCTAGCGGAATAATGGAGTAATGGAATAATGGTTTCCCGAAGATCCCAAAGTGGTTATACCATTATCCCCACGATTTCTACTTTTTCCATATCTTCATTACCACCATTACTTTACAAGCAAACATGTGTATTCACAAACTATTATAAATAGGCTCCTTACCCCATTCAGAAAACATAACAAACTTATCATTCTCTCAAGTTCTGTTATTTTCTTAATAGTTCAACACTCAACACACAATTCAACACACAAATTCCTTCAAATTTCTTTGCTTCCCTCCTTAAGATCAACCCATCTTCTCTCCTCGTGGCCGAAGCAGGACGGAACCGCCACATTCATGGTTTAGGCTTGTCATGTACGATTTTGATTTCCAAATCTAAAGAAAGTACTTCTATAGTATATTGTTTTTCCAATGAGCTATTTTTAGGTACTATCAATTGGAGACCACAGTGGGAGGTCAATCCCTCGATCACGAATCCAATTCTTCAACCATCTGAAAATCAATTCTTCAATCATCTAAAAATAGTGGATCTTGTGTCGGGTTTATAAACAAATCCCAATTCAGGTTCAACAACCACTCCTAACCCCGACAATACCAGTGGAGGAACTCCATAGATCATTCCTCAAAATACCACTACTAAAAATACCAAGACTCTTCTCCGTACCAGTGAAGGTGTCAAAAACAAGAAGCAGGCGTCACCAACCATTGCTGATTTGATGAAGTGCCAAGAAACCTTGTCCAAAACTCAAGTATCCATGGTTACTACCCAGAAGGAAGTTCTTACCTTTTTTAATACTTTAACTAAGCAGTTATTACCGAAACAATATCCATCATATCATCATTTTGTACGATAGTTCCATGCGAAATGCTTTCTTCGACAACAACATCAGAAGGAGCTTGCTCGTGATTTTAAGATGGAAAGGACACGTCATCAGGATCTTGCTCTTGATTTTGATATGGAAACAGAGTTTTGTGAATTGGTAATCTCCAATCCTTCAACTACAAGTTCATCTCTCTGATTTGTTTCATTCTCCCCCTAAAATAGAGACATTGTAGAGATAATAAGTTAAAATATCTTAAACATAAGGAATTGAAGCATAGTCATAAAATTCATAAAATATATCCATTAGAAACCTAAACATTCATTAAAGTGTTTTGGTCATGGCATATGGTTTAGAAAGGATATAAGTCGTTTTGCAAAAATGTCGTCAGAAACGTTTTTGCACTACTCTCCAGAACTGAAAATGGTGCCAATTGGTAAGGAATTGGGGATAATTTATATACCAAATGATTCATATGGATGTGTACTAAAACATGATAAAATATCACACAATTTGGATGAGCTATCTAATAAGGGCATACAAAACAGTCGACTACATGATAGCTGAAAACCTACAGAATTCGGCCTGGAAAAATGTTATGGACGCTCGGTCCTTTTCACCAAGTAAATGGACTCCAAATTTAGAAATTATTTTTGAAAAGTTATCTATGCATCTTATCTAAATAATGAGAGGTCAACCACCTCATTCCGACTTCGTACGAAATTCTACATCCGTTACGGCAACAAGACCTGAATCTAAATTTTTCTGACGACGAAAATCGCCAAAATTCTTCACGAAATCACATTTGGTTCTACACGTTTGGTGGTCTAAGAGATATAATCATGTCATTATGATTCTAAAAAAATGGAGTAAATTTATTTAGAGCTGTAACAAGGCGTCAGAAGCAGAATGCACTTCATAATGCGACTCACCACCAAGTTCTTCGTTTTCTGTTCTAGATTCTTCAATTTCTTCAGTCTTGAACGATTCTTCAGGTCCATTGTCACCTTGGCCTTCTTTATTAGTACTTCCAACCACAACGGTGCTTTCTAACACCAGGGTATCCATGTTGCTAGTCATCTGAGAATGACGATTATTCATAAGAGTCAGAATTCATCAAGTTCAAAAAGACGTAAAATTCTACAACTCAAGAATCTCCAAAAAGTTATATTTACTACATAAGGAGACAAAGTGCCAAGAACAGCCGGGAAACCAAACTTTAAAGGTTGAATACCCGAGGTACCTTGATGTGTTATGCTCCCAGACTATGCAAAGGTGCTTGTCAGGACAAGGTATAGTTAAACTTCATACAAAAAATAAGAGTAAGAGAAAATGCAAGACGCTTACCTTCTTCCAGGTATGGTCTCCACTTCCAGGCATGATTACCCGTGGCCTCTTCTCCCCAGACTGAGGAACGACGTTTGCCACATTGCCGAACACATGGCATTCTGGGTTCTACGACTACAAAAAATAGATAAGCGTTTAATTACTAAATAAAGGATATTGATTAAACTAAAGATGATTTGAGATACCTGTGTCAAGTTGATGATCGAGTCACACCTCGCTCCAGAAGTATTTTTTAAGTTCAGTCGAGCTGTTAATTCCTTCTCAAAAGGCTTACCGCGTACATCAAAAGGCTCACTAGACACGAAGTCCTTAAGTAGAGTAAGATGCGCGTTCCAGAATCAACATTCGATACGATAAAGAGATCCCCATTCAAAGAAAGCAACCAGGGATACAACGATCAAACTTCGTTATTCATGAAGGTCTAGAGAGACCACTACCATTTTAGTGGCCAAGAATCTCTGCTACAACTTCATCAACAATAACCATGTAGATCTAGACTACGATATGGTTCTGGGACGTCCGTGAATCCACAAAAACAAGGAAAGGATCAATGCATCTCTGGAGAAACTGTCACCAAGGGACCCACTTGTAGGCGCCAACAAGCCAGCAGAGCCGAAATATTGTTCACCTCTAGAGCATCACCAAATAACAGATATGGATTTCTCCTTCAAGATGATGCCGTACGCCCGTGGATTTCTCCTTCAAGTAAGTCTCGTTCAGCAACTCTCTTTACAACGAGTTGTCCCACGTCTCATCAAGGCTTGGGGACTTGACCTGAGTATCAACTTCATCGTGCCTTGAAGATGTGAATGAAAAATTGATCCTTTTCAAAAATTTGTCATGGATAGGGGTTTTCTCTCTTCAAAATATTAAAACCAGTAACCCAATCATCCTTAAAATGTGTCATCAACTTGAGATACCGAAACCCAACTCTTTCCAAATCGGAGACACTACTGCCTCTCCTGGAGAAGAGCCACATCTGATCATGAAAACTATATTAGGTGGATACTACAAACTTGTCAATACTGATAAACCAACGGGGTTAGTCATATGTGGTAAGTGGCTTAAAGATGTCAAGACTTAAACACTTCACCACCCATGATAAAGCTGTCAAGGCTTAAACACTTCACCACCCCTGATAAAACTGTCAAGGCTTAAATACTTTACCACCCCTGGCAATATTTCTATGTTTTTTATGCAACATTTGTAATTCATCCAAAATGTTTTACATTCATACTTAGGATTTCAATTTATTTAATTAAACAAAGTATTATTTCTCTCTCTAGAAAATCCTTGCAAACTATTCAAAATCTACATACTCAAAATCCCAAACTAAAACCACAGAAAAATTGGGTATCTAAGAAACACATAAAACCCTCAAAACCTACTACTTAGAAAGGATTTTTGAAGACTGATTCAACGCTATCAGCATATGCTCTCGCCACCTGTGCAAGGGCTTCAGTTGCAAGCCTCAACTCCCGGGATAGTCTTTCAACATCGTCCTAGCCTTGGTAATCGCTTCTAAGCCGAAGACGCGCCTACTTTCTTCAAGTTCTCCTGAATGGCTCTCATATGACGATAAGGCCATCCAACAATAAGCTCAGACATCTCAGCTTCCTCTAAGATTCAGGTATTGTCAACTCAAAGTCAAAGTAACCTCCTGCGTTCAGATACTCAATTGGCGCAGTTTTAATCGCATTGAAATCCTACGCAACAACACCATTTGGAGCATCATCTTCAACAATTGCATCCGAAGGATCACAAGAACCACAATTGGGGACTAAGGATTTGCACAAGATCCCCTCGCTGTCAAGAACCTCTCCAGCCTATAAAAGACGGTCAACCAAAGAGTCACAACCTTGACAAGGCCCTTTACTCTCCAAAGACATGTCGTAAAGGTATCTTCTCCCAACTACGTCGTCAGATCTGATACGCGCCTGCAACCTCTGACGAAGCTGAGGCACATCCCAAGCCTACTCCAGAAAATACAACTTTCAGTAACTAAAGAAGAATGTGATTTGGGACTGCTTACTACATCCCATCTCCTACAACAATCAAGGATCCAAAGGATATCTTAAAAGATGCCTCCAGGAATATAGTCTTTAGAGATACCCGTAGCACTACGTCGGCAACAGAACACCTCCCAGCTTATCCTTTTTACCCTCGGCGTCTCCAGAGGACTTCTCTTATATGAACATTCCAAGCATATCATCATCACATCCAAAAAGGTAAAACAAACTTATGAGCTAAGGGGTCATAATAAGACGCAATTTCATTCAACGCTCATGAAGACGTCCCAGTAGCGATGATAGACACCTATTGTGTCTGATTTGATCTTAATTATATGTATTGTTGGTACTCGATTTTGTATTTATTATGGTTTTTTATGTCTTTGTAGATATTTTTGGAGAAATAAACACTTGGAGAAAATGTGGTTCAAAAGTGATAAAGGCACCCAAGTTAAAGGCACCCAACATTTTGAATGACAAATTTGGGCGGGAAGAGAATTTTTTCTTCACGTACAAAAACAGAAACCTTGTACGGGATTTGGAAATAAGTTTTTTTTTTTAAATCTTCTCAAGCTCTATTAGGAAAGAGTTTATTATAAGTATCATTCTCATAATAGAATCGATAAAGAGAGGAAGAAGAGAATCAAGAAGGAAGAAAAATCTGTTTTGGAATGTTTCTCATCGGTGATCTGCCAAGAATTAAAAGAAGATTTTAAAGAAGATTTTGGGTTGTTTTGGAAGAGTAGTATATATACAAGGGATTAGAAGATATTGGGAAGAAGATGGGGGAGAATCATTGGTGAAGCTTAGAGAGAGATCAGAGCTCGGGAAGAGGTGTACAGATAGAAAAATTTCTGGTGGTGCAAAACGAACACGAAAAACAAACTAGAAACAAGAATTGTCGTTCATAGTGTGGTGAAACCGTACTTTTTATGCCGGACCATCAGTCCGTCCTTCTTTCCCATACTCTTTTAATACCATTTGTAACGCATAGAACTACTCACTGTAACGCTTATAAGCGTGTGTTCTGTGTGTTATTCTATTATCATTGTAAGCACTTTTTGAGCAATGAAAAATTATTTTCAGTGTGTTTCCAATACAATGAGCTAATCACCATCACCGGGACGACGGAGGAAGCTTTTTATCCAATACTTAAATGGTAACTTCTATTTTATTTATTTATGTTACAATTCTTTTATTATTATTTGCCTTAAATTAAATGGAAAAAATGGTTTTTCTCAAGTAGTTATATTTCTTTTGATGGGTCATGCTTGGTTTTAAACTCTTGATGTCTCATGCTTACGATTTACAACTATTTTCTCAAAAACCTAACTTTGGCAATGATTTGATTTAACTGAATATAAGAATTGCACGATTTTATCACTTGAGTTATTGGTTAAAAGTGGAATCCTTAGTCCTGGTTCCTCCCATCACTTTTAAATCGACTTTACTTTAATGTGTTTTATTTTTAGTTATTAAAAATTAGGTCTAGAAATCAATCTTCACAAGTCTGAGTATCAAACCCTTTTTACCACTATTTAAAACTACATCAAGCGACTCAACACCCCGTGCACCAACAAGGGATCCAACTTCAATTCAAGTTCTTGCTCTAGCCTTGGCACCACAAAGACAACAACTCAACCTCCTTTGCTTTCCTTGCCTGATCATACCCTAGAGGCATGGACTCATGGAGATACTACTAAATCATCCCTCATCCAGTAGCAGGTCAAAGTAGATACACATGGGGACTGAAGGATTCTTTATTTTTAAATATTTAATATTATCATCTCCTTTAACCAGAGTATTTGATCAACAACGGTTGTAGGAACAAGACCTCCCACTCGCATCATCCTGAAAAAGATTGGGAATACACCGCTGCTTATATTTGCTTCAACAACACTAGACTGCCAATTGGAGACAAACAACGGAGTCAAATTCATTCTTCCAAGAGAAGACAATGCCCATACAAAAAATAATAAAAGCAATTATTCTCTGGAATTACCAAGTCCGACAAAGAGATGTTTTCTTATTTGTCCTCCCAACCGTGGCCTACTATCTTGCTTGGCCGACCAAGTGAGCTTGAGTACTCGTACGTACAACCTGGACTACTGATGCTGCATTCCTAATGATGAAATTGTGTCTTTACACATCCCTGTCAATCATCTCTGACTTGTAGATCCGTTAACGTGACAATATTCAGAGTTCAAGTCTACTGCAATATCTCTGGTAATATCTAACAACTAAAGCATTATTATTTTCATCTAAAATATTACGTCTCTAACCCCGATCTCAGAGACATTCAACTTCAGAATTCCGCAAGAGAATTCCCAAAATTACTTTATGTCAACATCCATTTCAATTGAATATTGTTGACTTACCTATACAACTTTGTATAAAAAAATCTCAAGCTCCTAGATGGATTGACCACTAATATAGAGCGATAATGTCTTCAGAATATCACTGGTGATGGTTGCTATTCATGTCCAGATGATCTCTGACTATACATAACACTGAGCCATTTATAAGTTGAAATAATTCCATGGATGAATTATTTATACTCGTTCCACATATCTTTTGCATATGAATGCACCCGTAGAAATTTCAGGGATTTACCCGGCTAAACCCTCGTTATTTCTTGTGCATCCATGCAAACTATCTATATTAATTAGAATACGCTGATTATAAAATTACGAAAATTCGGAATGGATACTATACCATTTATGAATAAAAAATAATAAATTAGATGCATATTCTCTAATTGCAGGGCCGCATCAAGCATTATCTCAAGTTGCAAACTTCCACGGTTAAATTTCTTGAGAATGTTTTGTATGCACTACATAAAATTTAAGCATTAAGTATCATGCGACTGAGAAATTCTGAACAGGCCATAAATATGGCCACGATATTAATGAATGCCAAAGCTAGTGGTGCATAGGCAATAACTATGGCATTAACAAGTGTCAGTCTTAGCGAACCCTAGACATACTCCCAACACCAATGAGTAGCACACACATGTTCCAAAAGGCTAGGGAAAAGCCCAAATGTCAAAAAGATATCAAAGCACGCGCCAAACAATCCCTAGCGGTGCTAGCAATGGCAAAAACACTAGAGTCAGAGCTAACATCAGCGCCAACGACGCTGCTATCCACAACGCTAGTGCTAGCTCCTGCATCAGCGCCAATGGCGCTGCTAGCCAAAACGCTAGCGCTAGATTTCTCCATTCATTTCCCTCTTATTTTACGCTCATTCACTTGCTTGTGCTAGCACAATAGGGGGAAACTTATTCATACTTTGAGTCCATGACTCCACTAAATTCTATGAGAAATCAGAAACAATAACATGGGGGGATTCTTCATGGTTTCTGGTCTAGCGGTTACAACAACATGGGCATGACAAACATCCCATGACAAGGAAGTTATAAAGTAGTGGTAAGGAGTAATGGTATAATGGTTTCCTGAAAATTCCAAGGCAGTTATACCATTATCACCACGATCTCCACTTTCTCCATTTATTCACTACCACTATTACTTTACAAGGAAACATGTGTGTTCCCAAACTACTATAAATAGGCTCCTTAGCTCATTTAGAAAACATAACAAGCTTATCATTCTCCCAAGCTCTGTTATTTTCTTAATAGTTTAACATTTCTATACATAATTCAACACACAAATTCCTTCAACTTCTTTTTTTCTCTCCCCTAAGATCAACCCATCTTCTCTTCTCGTGACCGAAGCAGAACAAAACGACTACTTTCGTGATTTCGGCTTGTCATGTACGATTTTTATTTCTGAATCTAAAGAAAGTACTTCTACAGTACATTGTTTTGCCTATGAGAAATTTTTAGGTACCAACAGTTTCCTTTGCGACAAACTATTGGGCACAAGAATTTGGTTGGATGGTTATGCGCCTAATCGTTTGTCACAAACAACATATTTTCTTTTGTGGCAAACGATTGGTCGCATTGCGGCATTCTGATGGGCACATAACTTGAATAACCGTAACGGTAAACAATTGATTCAATCTGACGTGGCAGTGAAGTTTAATCTTAAATTGAAGCACCATAGTGGTTAGCCTTAGTTCTCATAAAAATTAAACCATATCTCATAAATACAATTCCTTATGACATATAAAAGTTTCAGGTCAATTCAATCACCACACAATGAGGTAATGAAGGATGAGGGAGACTACACCGGATTTCTGTTTCTCAAAATACAGTCACGTTTTACCGAACCTTTGAGGTATCAAAGATCACCTGATCATCTTGGAATTTTCACAGAATCTATATAACTTACAGAACTATATCAAATTCGAAATTCAGCATGTCTGCATTCAGTATCAACACACAGAATTTGGTCAAGATTTTCCCATACTTAGGGGTACCTAAAGTGATCAGAACTTCATGTAGTTTAAAATTAAGTTTCTTATATATATACAAACATCATACTAAAATTTTATCTTTATCCGATGCATGGATAATGAGATACGTTACAAACAAGTGAGTACCCAAAGTATGAATTCAGCACATTGAAGTCTCAGTTTATCCAAATTTTACAATAGTATATGTGACCTCATCGTCTTGAAATTTTAATCGTACATCTATAACATAATTAAGTATCACATATCCAAATTTCATCACAATCCAACCACTGGATCTCACGATATTTGTAAAACAAAAACAGACTTTCAAAGTTATGTGATTACTAAAATCTAGTAACGCAACCAAATGAATTTATTATCTAAAAGACATTGAAGATAAAATTTGCACAATAATAAAACAATTATTTATTTATGATTGAAATAATTACATGTGATGAACAAATTAAACAAAGTATGTTATTTATTCTTACCTAATTCAATCCTCTTAGTCCTTATTGTTTTTCCAATGTTTTTTTCCGACCCTTTTCTCTTTCTTTGAGTCTGGTATTTATATGAAATTTCAAGGCCCCCCATAAATTCTCTCTTTCCATCTATTTGATTTGATATATATATTCTAGTATGAGGCTTGTGCCACATATTTTTTTTGTATATTCCGTAGGGTATGATACGGGCCTTTCTTGTCTTATTTGATTTCATGTTGGGTGGATCACATCCTTGTTGCGGTCTCGCTTCTTGTTCTATCCAATTAGATTATTCCACATGAGTTTTTTGATGGGTATGGTGCGGTCATATAGAATTGTGGACCGTACAATCTGCTCCATCCTATTGCATGTTCGGCATGTGGCTTCTAAGAGCGATGTGTCATGCTTTGACTCTTTTGTCATGCTTTGAATTTTTTGTCTCGCAGCTTGCATGATTGAGACGTGTCTGTCATGCTATAAGGGTGTCAGTTCTGTTCCATCTGTCACGTTTTGATCAGCAATTGTGTAGTTTTATCCCTACTGTTGATCTTTGTCGGGATATGAGATTGTCTATTGAGTCTTTATTTGGTACATCTCATTTTATCATAATCTAATGCTCCTATGTTGGAATTTTGACATGCTTATGGTGGAGATTTGGTATGCACAATATGCCCCTTTTTCTTTCAAATTTTACGTATGGTAGAATTTTGAAAGGAAAATTGATCACGTTTTTATCGATTTACACGTCTTTAATAAATTTTCTCTCTCATATTTAACTTTATTCCTCTAATGGTTTTTGAAATCTTCATATTAAATCAAGTCTTATCATACTTATTGTTTTTATTCTCTATGTTCTTTGTCTTCTTCTTCATAAAGTTTTGGCTCAACTTCATTCTTTTTCAGAAACCTTCTCAGAGATTTTTAAAATCCGATTAGTTCAATCTTTCTGTCTCAATCCTCTCTTTGAATCAAATATTTATTTTCATCGAGATTGAGTACCCTTTTTCTTCTGAGTTTAATCCTTCTGCTGATAAGACTTTTGATTTTACCATTGTTGCAGGTAGGAATTTTATTTTCATTTTCTGGTTTTATTTGAACCTTGGTTTTGTGATTTGCTTAAAAAATGATGACAATGATGTTAATGATCAAATTTCTTAAAAAATGACGATAATGCCGATCCTGAAATATTAATTTATGTTAGTTGAACTTCTTGTCTGAACTTTAATGGCGAATAATGGTGATGATGATCTTGTTTATAGCTTTAATTTTATTTTTTTGAACTTTGATGATAAACAATAATTATTTCAATAAATCTATGATTCTAATCTTTCGACTTTCTCGAATAAAGAATTGATTATCTGCTAGTGTTCATGTTTGATTAATATCTTGATTACTTTCAGTTGGTAAAAAAGAATGCTAATTTTGAAAAATTTCTGGCTGATACTTGTTTGTAAAAGTTGTCTATGATTGATCTACTTTTATATCTGTTTTTGATTTACCTCATCGAGATGAATCCGTTATTAATTGTTCTTGCCTTTGTTGATTGTTTGTAGATAAATCCATCTTGTCAGGACAAAAACATAGTAATGTGTCTAGATCTTTCCCGCACCACAGTAAGCAGCCTTCAGAGAAGAAAAAATCTCGATATTTTGCGAAAAAACCAAACGCAAGAGGAAAATCTGGTACCTCAGAAGCTCAACCTCTTAATGTTGTACATCCTGTACAAGCTTTACCAAATGTTGATAGAACAGTCGTTGTTGCGTCTAAGAAATCTAGTTCTTCTAGAAATAAGCGGGCCAGTGATAGTTTGAGTTTCAGGTCTGAGAATCTTGATGAGTTTAAAGAAAAACACAATCTTCAAAATTTTAAAATTTCTTTTTATGGTCCTGCTGAAGGTGATGAAATAACACTTGATATGATAAAGAAGTTCCCGTATAATGCGGATAAATTGTTGATAATTACGGGTGCATTACATGCTGGTTTAGTAATTCCTTTATACAAGAGTGGAGATTCATTTCAATATGAAGTTCTTGCGGGTCGAAGCAAAGTGGATAATCATTGTGCAGGCCGATCCATTTCTCAATATAATGGGAATTGGTGGCATATGTTGAATGAATATCATAAACGCAGTAAAGGGGAAACAAATTTTAAGAGCTATGTTCCCAATCTTGCGGAGCGTAAATATTACACCATATATAATTTTCAAGCTACTTATGCTGATGCTATGGATGTAAAAAATTATAAAAAAAGGAGAGTTGGTATAGGCCGCAGAGGTGGTGAAGGTTTTCGTCTTTTTTGGGAGATCGATAATTCGAAGATGAAATTTATTCATGGAACACAAAGGCCTTTAAAAGAAAAAATTTGTGTCGATCATGATTTCAGGTGGGGTCGTACCCCTCTAGTAATTGGAGGCCCGTTGATCTATGGTTTTGTACAGGACAATATGGTTCGCAACCTTACTTCTGGTTCTCATACTTATTATCCTTGGCAATTAAATTTTGATGGTTTTTCCTTCACGTATGATGATGTGGTACGTACAATTCTAATACTTGGTTCTCATGTTTAGTTTCTTTAACATTATTTAACTTTTGTTGTTTTGTATAACCACAAATGGAAAGAGATTCTGAAAGTGATGCTGGCAAGAAACGAAAGGATATTGTTATAGGAAGAAATTTATTAATTATTTAAATGAATTTGTAAAACTACATATGGATCTTATTTAATGAATTGTCTTTTTATAAATTGGATGTTGATAGAGTCAAAAAAGGACCAAGGTTGTGTCTTAAACTTCTACTGAGCGGGAGGAAGGGGAAATCCTTGATACAACTAGTTCCTTTCCACAAAATATTGGAAAAAATGAAGGTATTGGCTCTGGTAATGATGGATTTGAAAAAGGTGATAAGGGACAAAATGTTCCGCTTCAATCAACAAACCGGGAGCGAGATATTTTTCTTGAACACGTTGGGCCAGTGGATTCTTCTGTTGATGCGGGAGAGATTAAAACTGATAAGTTAGTTAATCAATCTATCTCATTGGAATGTAGCATGGGTTCGGGTGTATCTACTTCTCAGTTTTCATTCTTTCCTTCTCAATTTTTGCCTCTTTTATATGAAGATGATTATCTTGTGCATTCTGTTAGTGATGAAAGAGGTTCATCTGATAAAGAGGAACCTGAAATAACTACTATTGTTGTTACTAATAAAGTTGGTGATAAGAATATAACTGTTACTGATGCTACCAACAAAGGTGGCAATGAGGGTACTTCATACAATGGTAAGGGAAAAGGAAAAATGGAAGATGAAAGCCTTGTTGATAAGGAAGAAGACGATTTTTGCTGGTTCATGTATAAGGATTTGTTGTCTGTTTCGCACGATTTTCAAACCGTAGAAACTGATTCTTCTGCAGTAGCAACTTTTCATAAGCGTATGCGATCCTCTCCTTACGAATCAGTGAAAGAAACCTGGTTAAGAGATCAAGGCAATCATGTTCGTTTTTCTTTTGATGTTAATCTTCCTTCTTTTCTTATGGATGTAATTGCCCTTGCAGATGGTGGTGCATATTCTTTCCCTCAGCAAGCTATCTTACAAGTATTTTTTTTGTAACTGAACAATCAAAAAATTGTAGTTTGCCCGTGGTCAAAACGCTGCTTATGTTGCGTACAAGTTTTTCACGGGCCGTTCGATAAAGATGGAAGTACAATATAGGAAAGTAGAAACTGAACTGCTTAAGGGTGAAGAAGAAAATGCTATATTACGGGAACAACTTTCACAAAAGATTTCCCTAGAACAGAATGTAACGGGACAATGATGTTCTTCATTAGAAACTGCCGGACCTTCAAAATCAAGGTTTAATCTTTTTCTCTTGTTACTTTCTTCAAAAAAAATTATTTTTTTCTAAATTATACTTTATGGGATCAGCGAGGGATTCGGACCTTATAAATAGGATGCGTCGTAAATACAAGTGTCTTTCGGATCGCGTAATTTAAATCAATAAAGAGAATATGGAGATCAAGGAAAGATGTAAAAAGTTGGTTGACAAGTTGAGTCACGCAAAGTCCATGAATGAAGAGTCAGATTTGAAATATCGTTTATTATACGTGGATAGTCTCTGTAAGAAAATGGAATATAATGTTGCTCTTTCATGGAATAAAGATAGTATTACTGAGGCGCGTGTGCGATCAGAAGGAAGAGGAAACCCGTAGGCTTTATGCGGAACGCAAAAATATTCTTGCGGAATTTTCTACTTCCAGGTCATTTCATGATTCTCAATATTCTTTTTTTATTTCTTAACTCATCAAAGATAGAGATGATGCGGTGGCGGATGCTCATGCTAAGGTAAATGCACTTGTAGAAGCTCGATCCAAAGTTTCCAGATTGTCAGAAACTGCTCGTTTGCGTGAGACTGACATTTACCATTTACAAAAAGGATGGAAAAGTCTATAAATGAAATAAATCAATTACGGTATGAATATTCTTTGAAATAGGTAGAGTTGGATCAATATCGTCAAGATCTTCATCGTCTTACTGACAACTATCAAAAACTCTCAAAAGAATTTGATTCCCTTGATGATTCTAGAGAAGTAATAGTTCATGCACTAGAAGAGTCTGAATCCCTCGCAAGAGGTATCTTATTATATTGCATAACTGCGACTTGATATAATTTTTTATATTACTTAATCTATTGTTTTACATTATATTACAGGCTTCGAGGAAAAGATCAAGAACACAACTTCAAGAGCTGGAAAAGTTGAAGGAGAACTTAGAACTGCAAATGCTAGAATTAAAGAAGTTGAGGGACAACTTCAACCAGCGGTCACTAAAGCAGAGGGAGCTGAGGGACAATTAAATCTTTCCACTATCAAAGCAGATGAAGTATAATGTTAGCTTGATCAGTTAACTACTAGAGCTGAAGAGGTAGAAGGGCAATTGAACTTGAGACTTCGAGAGATGACAATGCTGCACATGATCTGGTTGTTGATCTAGGGAGGAAAATTATTGAGAAGCGCAAGATAAATCATTAGATGGGTGTGCCAAAAAATCTGCAGGTGAAGTGTGCGCATTGAAGCAGGATCTTGAGACTGCGCGTGCCAAAATCTCTTGGTTAAAGATTGAAGCTCGTATTGGGGTAGCAAAGGAAATAAATAATACTTTAGATAAAGTAAAGAAAGATGGATTTACCAAAGAGTATGGTCGTAAAGAAATCCTAAGCATCCTTCCCCAAATGTTGATTCTTCCGCCCCTCATTAATTTCTTTTATCTTTAGTATGCATGTAGATTTCTTTTTGATATATACAGTGTAGCACCTGCAATACATTTTTGGATATATATGCATTTAATTGAATTTTGTAATGAGTGTATGAATTGAAAAACCACAAGGTGAAAAGTATACCTTGAGTTACCTTTGAGGGCACAATCACATGATCAATTTCACCCTATCCAAAAGGAAGTTAATAATGCGGTCCGAATTGCGAAAGCAGTACGTTCAAAGAATGATTGTACCTGCTTTTATAATAAGTAAAATTCATGTTAGAAATCTCTTGCTTATGAAACATCCATTATTCATACACTCATAGACATTTACATGGATTTTCTAGAGAGATAAATTTTTTCATGATTTACCTAGTATGAAGTGATATGATTGGTTAGCACATTCTCATGATACTGAAGCTGTTATTGCATGATCCATTTTTATTTTTCTTATGAATAATATGGTTTGAGGTATTGTGCCTTCCACGGATGCCGCAATACTTCTCTGTTCATATTCCGCAGATGGTATGGTCCATGTCCCGCAATGTCTTGAATGATGTAAGTTCCTCCCCATGTAGGTGCAAATTTCTTTGCCTTCTTATTTCTTTGGTATTCCATAATTTGGCGTAGCACATATTGCCCTTCAACAAAGTTTTGTAACTTACTTTCTTGTTGTATTCTCTGGCCAATCTTCTTTGATAATTTTCCATTTTTTGGAGTGCAGTCTCTCTTCTTTATTCTAAATCATCCAATTTTCAAGCATTAGATCTGTATTCAAGTTCTTTTCCCAAGCTTTGTCTTTGTAATTGGTAAAATAATTTTCGTGGGAATAACTACTTCTGCTCCATAAGTCAGAAGGAATGTTGATTCGCCAAGGGATTTTCTTTTTGTTGTACGATAAGCCCATAAAGTATTGTGAAGTTTTTCACACCATCTTTTATAATGTCCACCTAAAGTCTTTTTCAGATTCATAGCAATGGTTTTATTTGTTATTTCAGCTTGACCATTACTTTGGTGATAAATAGGAGTGAACCTATTCTTTTGAATATTAAATGCTTCAAAAAGCATATCAATATTTTTTCCTTGTAGTTGTTGTCCATTATCAGAGATTATAGCCACAGGGATTCCAAATCTACAAATTACGTCTTCAAACAAGAATTTAAATACATCAGTATCTCTGATTCGAGCTAGAGATTTTACTTCGACCCATTTAGTGAAATAGTCAGTTGCTACAATCAAGTATTTTCTTTTATGTGTGCCCTCCATTAATGGTACAACTATATCTACTCCCCAATTTGCAAATGGACATGGGCTTAATACATAATTGAGTTTTGTTGCAAGACTTTGATTCCTTTAGAAAAGCGTTGACATTTTTCACATCTTCTTGCGAGATTAAATGTATCTTTATTCATAAATGGCCAGTAATACCCTTGTATTCCTGTTTTTAGTGCAAGTGAGCGCCTTCCACTATGACTACCCGCATCCCATAATGAATATCAGTGAGAATGCGTTGTCATTCGCTTCTTGATAGACATCGAAGTAATGGTCCCAAAAAGGATTTGCAGTATAAAATTTTATTCCGCAACTGATAATTTTTAGATTTTGATTGAATTTTCCTTGCATCTTTGGTGTTAGGGGGTAATATTCCATTTTGCAAGTACTGATGTAATGGGAGTCTCTAATCTTCTTCAGATAATGATTCATCTTCTGATTTATATAGAAAACTTGCATCGTCTTTAATGGATGCATCGTCAAGGTCTTCATCTACTTCCTCTTCTAAATTTTCGACTGATTGTATCTTAATTATTGGTTTATAGATGCATCCAATTTTGATTGCTGATGTTTTTTTATCTTTTAACATTGAAGAAATATATGCTAATGCATAATTATAACGATTTTTCTCTCTAGATAAATGTTGAAAATTTATATTCAGGACTTGAGATGCTAATTGTTGAACAAAATTCTTGTATTCTATCAAATCTTCATCAAATGCTTGATATTTTAATTCAACTTGTCGAATCACCAATTGTGAATCACTTGTAAGTCAAACATCACTTATTCCCAGTTCGATGATGAGTTTGAGAGCATGAACTACAACTTCATATTCCGCTATGTTATTTGTGTGCTCTCCGAATTCTAGATGAAACTCATACACCATTTGATCTCCAGTAGGAGTCGTAATTATAATTCCTATTCACGCTTCTTCTTTATTTCGTGCTCCATCAACGAACACTTCCCATCTGCGGGAATTAAAAAAATTTAAAATATCTTGGGAATCATCCTCATCTTCTTCTATCCCTGGCATACCTTGAATTTCAGATCCATTGTCTAATGGTAAATCCACAAGGAAATGTACTAGAATTTGTGATTTTTGTGCGGTTTTTATTTCAAACAAGATGTGGAATTGTTCTAACTGTGCGTTCCACTTTTCTATTCTTCCTACTTTTCCCACATTCTTCAGTATAGATTCTAATGGAGCTTTACTTGGCACCTGAACATAATGTGTTAAGAAATAGGTGCGCAATTTTTGTGTGGAAAAAACTAATGCTAGTACCAATTTCTCAATTTTGGTGTAACTCCTTTCGGCAGGGTTAAGAGTTTTGCTGATGTAATACACTGGTTTTTTCACTTTCTCATTTGTTCATACCAATACCATACTCACAACATCTTCTGTTGTAGCTATGTATAAAATTTGATGTTTTGAAAGGCTTGCTCACAGTTTTCACTCTATTCAAATTTGCTATTCTTCTTTAAATGTCAAAAAATGGTTTACACTTGTCAGATGATCTAGCAATGAATCTATTAAGTGCAGCTAAGCAACCATTCAATTTCTGTACTTCTTTGATATTTTTTGGAGAAGGCATATCAATAATTGCTTGTATTTTGGTCGAATAAATTTCAATAACATTTTTAGTGACCATGTATCCCAAAAACTTTCCTGATGTAACTCCAAAAACGCATTTATCCGGGTTGAACTTCATTTTGTATCTGCGTAGAGCTTCAATCCTGTAGATGATCTTTTGAAAATTTACTTTTTACAAGCATATCATCTACATAAAACTCCAAGGTGCGTTCTATACATGGTTTGAAGATTGAATGTCACTGATATGTTGCCCCCGTGTTCTTTATTCTAAAGGGAATTCTGGTATAACAATATAAGCCATATGGGGTATAGAAGGCAGTATATACTTGATTTTCTTCAGCTAAAGCGATTTGATTGTACCCTGAATGTCCATCCATAAAAGATAAAGCCTCATGTCCTTCAACTGCATCCAATAATTGATCAATGTTGAGCAGATAACTATCTTTCGGACATGCCTTGTTTAAATTGATGAAGTCTATACAAATCCTTACTCCTTTATTTTTCTTTGGTACAATTACCATGTTAGTTATCCAAGTTGGGTACCTCACTTCTGGAAACAATCCTGCATCTAAAAGTTTCTTAAGTTCCTTTTCAACTGATAGATTATATTCCGGAGCTACCTTGCATATGCGTTGCCGAAATTGGGTGGTGCCTGGATGTATATGTAATTCATGATGAACAATACTCGGATCAATACCTGGCATATCTCCCATTTTCCAAGAAAAAATGTCAACATATTCTTTAAGTAGATTAAACAAATCACGTTCCCCTTCTGATTTTCCATTAAAGTTCCAATCTTGATCATTCTTGGGGATTTTTTTTGTTCCTATGTTGATATTTTTGGTTTCTTCAATTGTTGAAAAAGTTGGTTTGGGGGCTCCTAAAAATGAGAGAGCTCCCTTTGATTGCTATTCGGGTATGCTGTCACTTGTTCCATCCTTTGGCGCATTTTCTTCTGATTTGGAATTCACATTTGCTATATTTGATAGACCTTTTCCCGCAGTTTCGATCATGTATTGATTTATTGCATCTTCCTTAGCTTTGACTTTTCGCTTTTTCTTTCTTTGTTGTTGTATCTGGGTGAGTTCCTCATTCATCTGTGTTCCTGTGAGAACGCATGCTCTTGTAATATTTTTATCTCCTTTAATTTCCATTTCTCCTTACGGTGTTGGAAACCGTAAATACTGATAATAAGTTGCACTTACTCCTTTCAAATGATGATCCCAATATCTCCCAATAATTGCATTATATGGGGATGGTGCCTCTACTACACTGAATTTGGTAGGGATGTTTACTGGTCACGCCATGACTTCAAGTAAATTTTCTCCTTTTAGTTTTGAAGTTATCCCATTAAATCCATAAATGATGTAACATGAAGGTGTGAGTTGATCATCCTTAAGCCCCATTTTTTGAAATGTATCATAAAACAACATTTTAAGTGAACTTCCCCCATCCATGAGAACTTTATTTACATTTCACCCCGACATTGGTAAAGTGAGCACTAACGAATCATTGTGTGTTTCAATATTTTGATCAACTTCACTTGCTAAAAAGGTTAATGGTGCGGCCATCCAATCTTCCCATGTTTGCCCGCAATTTTGAAAACATGGTCATCAACTCTTTTGCGTAATCTTCTATCAATTGCTCCATTTACAGATAGTTGAATTGACTTCGTGTGGGAAATTGTATTGATAGTCGACTATTCTCCAAAATATTTATAGTCTTACTAGGCACGGTCTTGCTGGTGGATCAGGTAGATGAATAAATTCTTTCAATTCTCCCGCATCAATTAACTTTTGAACCTATATCTTCAGGTTTCTACATTTATTTGTTGCATGAACATAAAAACAATGATATTCACATTAGTCTTTGGAATTTTCTGTGCGCGGAGGTTGCCTTCCTTTGGACCATGGCCATTCAAAATCTTGTCTATTCTTAATTGAATTTAGAATCCGAGAATACCCAGTATTGAGTTTAATAAGAACTCGATCTTCAAATTGTTTGTTGAATTTTCTTTCACCATTTACTCAGCCCCGCTTAGAATAATTAGAAGGAGTTTCATCCACAACTCGTTTTCCAGGACTTGATGCTGGTTCAACAGATCTAGTTTTGTATGTGATTTTCTGATTTTGATAAATTGCTCTTGGATTCTGTCTTTGTATATATTGAAGTTTTGCATGTTTCTCAATATTATTCTCAAATTTCCTTCAGTTTATTGATTTGCACCGTGAATATCTATGAAGAGCGGTCTCATGCGGTTTGTTATTCCCCATTTATAACAATTAATGGTGATATTTGGACTAACATTACATGTAGCTTGACATATTGATTGCCAGCGATTAGTGTAATCTCGAATAGTTTCTTCGGTCCATGATGCGAGAGCAAATAACTTATCCATTCTAGTATCGCGGGTTTGTTGTACATGTATGTTTCTAGAAATTTACGGGCCAATTGGGTATATGAATGTATTGTTCCTTCTGGTAAATTATCAAACCAAGTTAATGCGGATCTTTTTAAACTAGAGGGAATATATCTGCACATGATGACATCATTCTGATCCCAGCGGGCCATATTTCACTTCTAATATTCTAAATGAGCTGCGACATCTTTAGGGCCGCCACATCATTCAAAATTGGGGATAGTACACTTTGGTGGGATGACTACAAACACAAGATGTGGTGCAAGTGGTGTTATGCTAGCCTATTTCAATACTTCATCTAGACGCCCACCTTCTTGTTTGGTTTTTAATGATTTAATTTATTCTCTCATTACCTCTAAATCCTCTAAATATTTATTCCACTTGTTATCTTATGGTGCTTTTGTCTCAAAATCACAATAATCTGGTTTATCTGGTTCATAAAGATGATTATGTCTATTCTGATTTAGATGATCATATATATCATCAATTGGTTCGACTATCAATATTCTTTGATCTCTGTTAATTCCCGACTTACTTTCTACGGGTCTTTTAGAATTCACTTCTTGTCTATGCAGTTTTGAATTTGGTACTTCAGCATCATGTCTAACTTTATCCCTAAGTATTTGTTTTTCTTATGCTAGAAGAGTGATTGTCTCTGCATAAGCCTTTTTGAGTTTTACGCATTTCACCCAATTCTCCAAATAATTGAGTGAGAGGATCAATTTTATTCTTAGGTGCTTCCACATGTGGTTGTTGTGTTGTCCTATTATTTTTGATTGGTTTATTAGTAGGGATGTTAGGTTCTATTATTTTATCCAATGGTCTTGTACTTCTTTCCTTATGTTTGTCTCTTGAAATTGATTACCATTTCTCGGTTCTTTTGTTTGTATCGGAATAACGGCCACAACTTCAGTATCTTTACTTCTACTCTGTGGCATCCCGTACAGGGGCTGCGGTCCTTGGGATTTTTCTACAATTTCTATGTCTTCTTGATCAACAATATTTCTTCAAGACTCTACAGTTTGATATTTCTTACAGTGTTTGTTGCTATAACAGATGTTGCCTTATTAATTCTTACTTGTTCCCGAATTGTGTTATTTGCAGCTATTTCTATTTCTTCAATCTCCTTTGGATGTTATTTTGTTAAATCTCATCGTTCGATTTTCTGTTTACCATTTTAGCTGCTGAACTGATTTTTTTTGTTTGACTCTGAATTAACACTCTTGATGTTGTAGGAATTCCTTTTTTGGTATTCTGATTGTTGGTTATTTCTTTCGATTTTTCCATCTCTATCAATCAAATCTAATAAGATCAATGATTCAGGAAATATAACATATGTAATATGTGCATATAAAGTGATACGAATGATATGAAATCTAATTTAAATACAAATAAATTTGAAATTGATGTATAACTCTAAAAAGTTGAATTGGATTCAAATCAGTATTTCATCAAGAGTAAAAGTTTAGTTTTCTGTATCAAAAATTCTGAGAGTAAAAAATTGATCAGAAAAGTTTAAGTCAACGATTAGTTAATCAAATTAATTATAGATATCAAATAGTTCAAAAATCAATTGCATAAACATTAAAATATCAATCAATGAAAAAATAAAAAATTTATAACATTAGATACAATAAATTCCTTAAAGAAATGGGGAAAAAAAGGAAGTTTTCTACATGAAAAGCAAATCTATATAACTATATGAAATTTTTTTAAGAATTAACAAATTAGGATCAGGTAGAATAAATTCTTTACTCATCCCTGTTTCTAGCGTCAAATTGTGATTACTAAAATCTAGTAACACAACCAAATGAATTTATTATCTAAAAGACATTGAAGATAAGATTTGTACAATAATAAAACAGTTATTTATTTATGATTAAAATAATTAAATTTGATGAACAAATTGCACAAAGTATGCTATTTGTTCTTACCTAATCCCATTCTCTTTGTCCTTATTGTTTTTCCAATGTTTTTTCCGACCCCTTTCTCTGTCTTTGAGTCCGGTATTTATAGTAAATTTTAATGCTCCACCCTAAATTCTCTCTTTCCATCTATTTGATCTTATATATATTTTAGTATGAGGCTTGTCCTGCATATTTTTTGTATATTCCTTAGGGTATGATGCAGGCCTTTCTTGTCTTATTTGATTTCATGCTGGGTGGATCGCATTCTTGCTGCGGTCTCTCTTCTTGTTCTATCCAATTAGATTATTCCACATGAGCTTTTTCATGAATATGGTGCGGTCATATAAAATTGTGGACCATACTATATTTTCCATGCTATTGCATATTCAGCACGTGGCTTCTGAGAGCAATGTGTCATACTTTGACTCTTTTGTGTCATGCTTTGAATCTTTGTCTTGCAACTTGCATGATTGAGACGTGTATGTCATGCGGTAAGGGTGTCAGTTCTGTTCCATCTGTCACGTCTTGATCAACAACTGTCTAATTTTATCCCATCGTTGATCTTTATTGGGATATGAGATTGTCTATTGAGTCTTGATTTGGTACATCTTATTTTATCATAATCTAATACTCCTATGTTGGAATTTTGACATACTTACGGTGGAGATTTGGTATTCACAGGTTACTAATGACAAAGAGGGAATGCCTAATTCTCTTCAACACAACATGAATTGAGTGAAACTACACAAACCCATACTATTGTTTTACACGATTTGAAGTTAATCAATGAATTATGAGAAATCCGCAAATATCATAAGAACCTGATTTGAAGAACTCAACAATATCAATTCAAGAACTACGAAATCAAATCTCTAAATCTCAACTACAAGATAATTACGAACTAACCTTTATTCGAAAACAAAAAACTTCATCAGTTATGAACAAAGATTTAGAGCACGATGAAAATGAAATTAACAAGAAGTTTTCCCCTACCTCTTTTGCTACTCCAAGTCTAATATTTCACAACAACCACACCGAAATTCTTCTTGTATAACCACCAGTTTCTCAAAGAAGTTTTTGAGTTATTTCCCTTTTGATTTTAGTTCATTAGCTCATGAAAAAGAAGGAAAATGAAAGAGCAGTATGTTATTTTGTACTTGGTCAATTTAAATGATCATTTTACCCCTGATACGCCCAAAAGAATCACATGTAAGTGTCTAGGTGTCGCATATACAAATTTTTTTATTATTAATTATTCGATTGGGTAGCAACCATTTACGGATTGGGTTTCGAATAAAAAACCCGGATAGAAAAAATACGAATTATTATAACCTGCTTTAAAATTCTTTACAAAATTCTGAAGTTTAATATCTCTGAGATTCGGGTCAGAAACAGAATCTTTACTATTTTGACCCTGACAAAAACCCACCATCTACAAGTTTCTAAGAGTTTTACATTAAATTCATACCGGAATGATCCAGAAGATTATTCATTAACAACCTGGTCTTTGGTAGATTCACTCTAATACCAAGAGCAAAGTTACCACATTCCTGGTGCGCAGCAAGGGCACGAATCTAGTATATTAAAATATTATAGTAGTTTCCGATTATCGTACCTGAAAGATGTAACAGGTTGTACATTTTTGGGTTTTTCTCTCTCTCATTTTTTAACCTTTTTATTACTCTTTTCATTACTACTGATTTTGTTGATGACTTGAACCAAACAAGGCTGAACTTATAAGAGTAAAATTTTCATAATTATAACTAACTAATTTAAATTGTTCAGGTCCTATTGCTACATTGACAAAAGATCGCCAAAAACCAAAAACTCATCGAAGACAGCCAAAACCGCAACTCATTCTAATCTTCTTCCTCAGGCCCAGTTAGGCTCATCTACCAATAAAAACCAAATCTAACTAAGTTTCAGTGTATTGCTCATAACTTCTCGTTATGTATTGGAAATGAGTGATTCTTGGCTCGTTTGAACCATCTTTCCATTCTATACAAGTTCAAGGTAAAAAATCTCGGTAAGATTGGTCAACTGGACCGCATTATCTGTTTTTCTTAGTTTCTCCACTTTTGTCGTGTATTTGTCACCCCATTTGGTGTTGGGTTCTTCCATACCTATGGAACTTCATTTCTGTAGTACTTTTAGATCCATTTATGCTGATTTTGGATGATTCACCAAACTAAAAAAAATAAATAAATAAAAACAAGACTAATACAAGGTAAATGCAAGAAATCTAATGAAAACATATATGAATTCGACACTATAAAAATGTTATTTAAGCACTAATCACCAATATCTTTCTTAATGATTAGAAACCCAATTTAATTTGCTTTCATTAGTACAACTTAGTTTAAGACTCAACAAACCCACTTAGTTACAAAATAAGTTGACAACAAACAACAATTTCCTTCTCTTTACCGGAACAATCCCTTGCTCACTACTGTATTCATTACTTTAGGAAGTGTAGGAAATTTTTCGTTCGGCTGACAACCCATCAAGAATTGTAGTTGAGAAAAGGAATTTACCTAATATTTGGTATTTTCAATAGTAGCAGAAGTTAGATTGGTATTTTTCTCATCAGAATTAAAAAATTTAGCAGAGATAATTTGAGTTCTAATGATGACATTCTAACTAGAATTTATCATTGTTTAGATACACTTCCATCATGGGTAAGATCATTAGATATGCCGATATTAGAAATGGGGGGTATTGACAAAATTAGGGATTGGAAAATTAGGGTTTGAGGCAAACTCATGGTTGAGTTTTATTTGGTAGAAATTCAAGAATAGAGATGTGGGTAGTGTTTACTTCTCCAAGACCATTAGAGATAATATTGTACGAGCATTGTTATTATACTGAGAAGAGGAGAAACTGATCCTAATTGAAAATAACTCACTTGACTCTCATCCTTAATAGCACCATCAGAATTATTCACCATTTAAACTTCACGTTTTTTTCAAAAGAACAACATGATTAAGATTAAGATGCATACCCTTAATAAATAGATTATTCTTGAGAGCCTACAAGAAATCTTAATGAAATGACGAGGGTACCAAGTACACACCTAGTTTTTCGATATCAACCTATACAGACTTCACCTTGCATAATCACATCGAAACAATAATGACCAAAGATTATTTGGACAAGATGAATCTTGGTAATAGTCAAAGTTTTATTCGAGCGAATTATGGGATCGTAACCAAGAAATGATTAATGTACAAGTATGATTACGTAATTATAGTGGCTATTATAATACGAAAAATAAAGCAATCATACAACTCACAAGATTTTGTTAACGAGGAAAACTGCTTGGCAGAAAAACCACGGGACCTAGTCTAATTTTGAATACTCTCATAATTAAGCCGATGTACAAACTGATTACCGCAACTTTGTACGGTTCAGACCAAGTAAACTACCCCTAAGTTACCCATTTCCCTCAGTATATCCGCCTACAATCAATCTGGCCGATGCACATGAATCCCAAGGTAGAATCCACTATCTTGAGTCGCTTCACCACTGTGAAAACATCTGCACTTGATTATTTTGGATCGTAACCCGAAATAATAAATGACTAACCTGCTTCGGTAACCAATTCACTTATGAATCTCCCAGAATCAATCTTTAGATTAGAGATAAAGTAGAGTCATGGGATTATCCGTCTTATCAGTAAAACTCCTTCGGTCAAAAGATCAAACCAAGACAATGATTATTGAAATAATCAATCTTGATGAACAAGCTTTATCCAAACAACTTAATGCAACTAGATATTTTGTTTGATCTTCCATAAGTCTGATGATTATGAATAAATTTCTTGTCTAATCCCATAGAATCAAGTTCGCATAAATTCACACACAAATGTCACAAAAAAGTCTTCAATCTTCAATTATAATCTTCCAAAGTAACTGATGCAAAACAACTTGATTCCACTATTAATCAACTTACATAACAGAGTGTGTTAATATTGACTAATCAACATTCCTACCCTACGAATCCAAAATCAGTTAAACTGTACTAGTCAAATCTTCAAATAAACTTGAGTAGCCTTATCGCAGAAGAGAAGGACCCTGGAATAAACAAGTTTGATATATTGACTATGACTATACCATTAGTTCAAACACAAGAAATCAATCGAAAACTAAAGCAGAATTTAACAAAAGGCAACACAAGATGTTTCTTCTAATCAGATTACTCATATCTCTTTAACAAGTTGGATTTTCCATATTCAAAGAAGGTGTGTTCTAGGATGAGTTTGTAAAAACACAAGACTCCATATTTATAGTGTTATGACCAAGGCATTAATTGGAAATATTTTATTTACCAATTTTGAAAATTCTCAAGATATGCATTAATAATGTATTTCCAAAATTTGTAAACACAAAGTAATATCCAACTCATAATCGAGTTCACTCTTAGTATTACAACAAAGATTAGCTAACACATAACATGTACTTTACTAATATAGTTTGCCAGACATATGCAAACCCTGGGAAAGGAAAGCATATAATTATATACCAAATATAATATTGAAAAATGGATAGCTTGGGATCTTTTCTTGAATATTAATAAATTAGAATTTAACACATGTTCAAATCATTATGTCGACATGAACTTCCCAATATAACTTAGTTACTTCTCGATATCTACATAAACCTGTGAAGATTAACAGACTAATCGAAAAAGTAAACAGAAGTCAGATTTACTCAAGATCGACGCTGGGATCAATCGTACTCAAGGGATCAGACCTTCACTAGGGATCGATCCTAGGATCGTTCGTGAACCCTATTTTGATCTAAATCACAATTTTGTAAGTCTACTTCCTTATACTATGTTTCTGAAATTCTTTCAAACATATTGAATAAGGTTTGGTTTCACCCATAAGTTCAACACACTAAATAATAATAAGTTACTAAGTAGTCCAATGTCATAATCAACGAAGTCTATTGATAACTATTCTTCGTAAAACTATATACTTTAAATTGTCGAAGCAAATATGTATATCATACCTTTTGATAATTTGATATTATGTATAGTGAACAAGTCACCCATACTAAAGTCATTGTAACAAACATAAATTTGTATGTTATGGTTTCAATGAATACAGACCTGCATGAACAATAGATAAAAATATAATAAGTCAAGTTTTGAAGTTACTAACCTTGAACAGAAGGATAATGTCTTCGTTTTGTCTTCATTACGTCTTCAGGTCTTCTAGAGTAACTAGAGAAAGTCTTAAAATTCTATGTTCCTAGTCTAACCTAACAAAGTTGACTTTAGTAATCTACTCAGGGAATTTGAGTTTTGGAAATAAACTTGACAAACCAACTCTTGATGGGTTGAACCGAGCAGTGCTTTAAATATATCCCCCTTTGTTAATTTTAGTGAAAAAACTATTTACATATAGAATACAAGAATTAATAGAAAAATTACATAACATAAAAATCTCATAATTCTATCTTCATTCATACGCGTAATCCGAGTTTCAACAATATCTTCTAAATCTGCAAATATCAAAAAAAAAAATATCGTTGTTGAAGCATTTGAATAACAACAACTCTAATCCTCACAAAAATTAGTTAGGCATATATATGTTCAATATGAACATAATTGTTATTCAATTCGTAGTATGTAAATACTACACAACATGATATGTGTCTCCCTCTTTAGTCAATATTGTACTCTTTTACGTTAGTGTAGATGGTGATTTCTGAGAAAGGCTAAAATAGTAAAAATGCCTTTACCCGGCAGTAGAAACATAGAAATATTAGGATTTTGTATGTCACTAACTCGGCATAAGAACTATTAAATTCATATTTTATCTTCCACAAGAGAATTAAAATATAAAACTCTTGTTATGGGAATCCTATGTTGATCCTTTAGCCCATCTGAAATATATATATATATATATATATATATATATATATATATATATATATATATAATATTAGAGCCTCACACGACTGAGCTTCAATATTCAAAAGAATTTATGATATATATGTTGAATAATTTAGTACCTCTTTTTGTACTCGGAACTCACACTGCACGGTTTCAAGAATTGGGAGTAAATGGTAATAATTAAGAGGTGAGTTATATATCAGAACGACCGTTTATGTGTCTACTACAACATACTAAAAGGGATTCTTATTTCGAGTAACGTTCTAGGAGATATGGCCTGGGTTCTAGACGAAGTACAAGCTGAAAAATGTCAGAATTTGGTCTTAAACATTCACGGACGGTCGTTGTTTGTCCCTTTTGACTGCCAAAAGAAGCTGTAAAACTAAATTTTTCCGCACTGGAAGATAACTGGTAATTTCAATTCCGAATTGGGGTTAACCATCGAAAACGAACATCATATGAAGAATTTACATCATTTTTTTCTAAAGGGTCTTATATCTGAATTTTCCGACGACGAAAATCAACAAAAATTTCATTCATTCACATACAAATGTTCTTAAGAGCATAGAAAATTGAGGTCCCAAGAGAAAACGGTGGAAGGAGTAAAGAAATAATAATAATAATAAAAAATATAAAAGAGGGATGGCGGGACCAATAAAAAATATAAAAGAGGGATGGCGGGACCAGCGCCATCCGGCCGGTCCCCTCCCTTATATTTTATTTAAATAGTATTTTGTATATATTAATTCTTTTAAAACTCTTGTATTTAGGATTTCCTCTTTGCACCAAGATTGTGTTTTATATAAACAATGCTACAAAGACCATATGATATGCAAAGTAACCTGGAATGATCCCGCTACTATCTAATATATTACTTTAATGTTTACTAAACCTTGTTCTCCAGGTCAAAATCCTAAATGGTCTTTACATCAAAATTCTCTCTCTTAGGTCTTATTACCAAAATATGCCAGAGAGATCATATGATATACGAAGCAACGAGGAATTTTCCCTCGACAACCAACCATGCTCCATCACCCATGGCCGGTCATAGCCAGTCCCACCTTTGGTCGGTCTCTTACCTTGGTCGGTCCGTTACCACCTTGGTCAGCCCCTCCTTCATCACGTCACTCTTCTACCATAATTAGGTTTTACTTCCTAATTCTTTAATTGTTCTTAACACCATTAGGTCCCGCCACCACCATCCAATCTCTCCACCTTGGTCGGTCCCTCTACCATCAATTGGTCAGTCCCTCTACTAATAATTTGGTCAGACCCTCTCCACCAAACTGGTTGGTCCTTCTACCACTCGAACGGTCCCTTATCTGCCACTCTTTGATTGGTCCATCTGGCACATAGGGTTTTATTATTTATTCAATTAAAGAGCATAATTTAATTGGTCCTGCTACCAAAATTTTAAAAATGGTCTTGCTATTAATGGTATTATCATCGATATTTTAATTGGTTGTATGATAGACATATTTTTTTGTCTAAATTGTGCTCGATTATCTATTTTGATAGTGTTTGATTTTGAACTTATTCTTGGTTTTTATGTCTTTGTAGGTATTTTCGAGAAATAAATATTTGTGGAAAATCGGCTCAAATAGTGATAAAGGCACCCATAAAAATTGATAAAGGCACCCACCAGTTTGATTGGGTGCCCCCTTCATTCAAATTCAAATTCAAGAAAATAACGAGAAAGTTATTTACGTGAGAAAAGTTTTGCTGAGTTGGTATGAATCGAGTTTTAAGGGATTTTAGGTAATTCTGAGTTACCCAAGTGAAGAAACCACCAAGATATGATCAACACACGTTAACCAGAGTGATTCACGCCGGAAAAATTGCTGCAAATTCAAACCACAGTCGAAAAAGGGAGTTTTTCCCTGAATCACATTTACATGTAATTTGAGTTAGATTTTTGGATGGTTCTTGGTGTCCTTATCGATTAAGGATGATTGATTAAGTTTCCCCAAACCTATAATTGCAAAGAAACCAAAGAAAAAAGCATCCAGGATCAAAAAGAAAAATTCCGGGAAGAGAGAGAATTTTTGTTGGTGGGAAGAACAGGAAGAACATAAGGCTCCAGAGAACTGTCATTTTTTTCTTTGCTTATTCCTTCAAATTTCTGCATCGGCTAGAGTCTGTACTTTATTTCTTTTCTCTTCAGCCACATAGAGAACACACTCTGTAACGCTTATAAGCGTATCAGCGCTCCTGTGTTACTTTTATTTCTTCTTTGTAAACACTTTTTGAGCTATGAAAAACTATTTTGAGAGTGTTTCCAACATGATAAGCTAATCACCATCACTGGGTCGACAGAGGAAGCTATTTTTCCAATAATAAAGTGGTAATTCTTATTTTATTTATTTTTTGCAATTCTTTTATAATTATTTTCTTTGAATTAAATTTGAGAAAAAAAGGATTTTATCAATTAGTTGTGTTTTCTTTTGATGGGTCATGCTGAGTTTCGAGCTTTTGATATCTCATGCTTTCGATTTACAACTATTATTTTGAAATCCTTTGGCAATATTTTGGATAAACTGAATATACGAGTTGCAAGATTTTTATCACTTGAAAAATTGGCTAATGGTGGAATCCTTAGTCTCAGTCCTTCCCATAATTTGAAATCAATTTTACTTCAATCTGTTTTATTTTTAATTATTAAAAATTAGGTTTAAAAATCAAATCTTTACAAGTCTGAGTATCGAACCTTTTACCACTATTTAAAATTAACATCAATTTTTGGCGCCGCTGCCGGGGACTTGTCTTTAGGTTTAGAGTTTTAGATTTATTTTTAGGTTTTTATTTTTATTTTTAGTATTATTTTTACTTTTTTCTATTTTACGTTTCTTTGGGTATTTCTGTTTTTGCTACAGGTTTTGGATTTTGGATTGAAAGGAAATAGAGCCAAAGACTTTGGTGATTAAAGACTTGGAGTTAAAGTTAGAGCTTAAAGAAAGGAAAAGAAGACAAAGAATTTTATTTTTAATTAGATTTTATTTTTTAGATTTTATTTGTTTAGAAAATTGTATTAGGAAATTTTTATTATTTCTGTAATTTTTCTTTTATTTTTGGACACTTTTTGGACTTTATTTTGGACTTTGGACATTATTATTATTTTTAAACCCTACAGAGGGTAAATTAAATATAAAATGCAACAGGAAAGGACGACAATTACGATATTGTCTCGGCCCATCGGGTTCGTACACTGACACATGAGTCAGTGGCCCGAGTCGACTACAACCGATTCATCCTCCGTCTGGTACGGGAGGTAAGACTCGATCAACCTACGAATCCCTTGCAAGTGGGTTTACTGTAATCCTTCGTATGCATATATGTTGAGGAACTGAATACGGAATTATTAATCTAGTAAAGGAAAAGAACTGGCCATACAAGATAAGAACTCGAATTTTTCATCACCGTTTCCTTCTTGCGCGCTTTAGGAACACGTTACCAAACGTGAACCTAAACCTTAAAATTTTGACTAGAAAGAGACTGATAGGGTAACGAGCTTATAGGAAACTCGTTCAAAAGAAATGTATTGGTTACTTTGTATGACAATTGACGCGGGAAGTCACTATAGAATACCTAGAATCTCACAGAAAAAGGTTTTTTTATTAATTGTTCAGTCTAACTCAAAATTTTAGGAAGATTTTTTTAAGTATATTAGAGCCGCCTTGTAACCCAAGGAAAAGTTGCTAAAGAGATAGGGTTATCAAAGCTCCTTAAAGCTTATCCTGTTTCTGTTCGACTTAATCCAATTCAGATCGTTCTAAGAGGTTTTGCTAAACTATAACTAGTTGCCTTTTGAAAGAATAAAAGATGGTCTAGAAACAATCTAAGTGGAGCCATCATGCTTTTTGTTTGCTAGATTCAATAGGTTTGATTTGGTTGAGTCAGCCTTGCTTGTGATTGTTTAGAATTCTCTTCCAATTAGGATTTATTTTTTCTAGTTTTTTTAGTGTATGCCAAGACGGCTCGAAGTCATCACAGCGAGCTTGCAAAAGAGACATTGTAGGTTGTTTGATTAGTGACGAAGTTATTTCTAGTCCTTTGATAGCGCCAGCAATGGCAACTTTAAAAGCTTTGTTGAACCCGACTAGGAATTCTCGTCAATCATGTATCAAGTTAGCTGAAACTGAAGCAAACTATGAGTTGAAACCCGAGACCATGCAGATGCTCCCAATCTTCTTAGGGAAAGAAAATAAGAACCCCTATTTCCATGTTAGGGATTTTGAGGAAATATGTAGTACCATCAGGATTAAGGACCTAGATGATGAAGGATTCAAACTTAGACTGTTTCCTTTTTCACTAAGAGACAAAGCCAAATATTGGCTATAATTTGACTTCCGAGTCAATTTAAACCTATGAAAAACTTACATCTGCCTTTTTCCAGAAGTTTTTCCCTAGGCACAAAACATCATCTATTAGGCAGCAGATTTGCACATTTTCTCAACAAGAGGGAGAATCTTTATATAGGTATTTGCAAAGGTTCAATGACTTATTATCACAATTTCCTCATCATGGTTTAGAAAAAATAAGGCTAGTTCAGATCTTCTACGAGGGTTTAGATTATTCGACAACAACCATTAGCAATCGCCGCTTTAGTCCACTCAGCCATCTCTCCAAATTGAAAAAATTACTATGTTACGGTTACGCTTGAAGCCAAAAAGTCTTTATTTTTTCTTTCACTTTATTCTATAGATAGATAAGATAGATACAAACTGGATTAGCAATCCAAATCGAATTTTATTTCGATAATGGATTTATGCACAGGTGGGTTTCAAAATCAAACTGTCGATGGTGCGATGACATTTTTGAATGAAATCACCGAAAAAACTCAGCAGTGGGAAAACAATAGGGAGCCCCAGTAATCAATTCTTCTAAGTAGAGGAAATGTCAATAGGGTAGCAGGATCTTTTGAATCGGATGCCAAAATAACAGCTATATCTAAAAGGTTAGAAGCTTTAGAACTGAGTCAATCTAGTTGTGGAATTGAGCCCAAGCCATTTTGGGAAAGACAGACTGTTGAAGAGCAAGCCCATGCTCTTTATAATAACACTAGATTTGATAATCATCAGAAGTTTGACCCTTATTCAGAAACCTATAACCCTAGTTGGAGAAACAATTCTAACCTTTCTTGGTCTAAGGGCCAGAGTCAAGGTCAGTCTAGTAATTCTAAGGTTCCCCCAGGTTTTGGTTATACTAAGAATCCTTCTGGACCGACACAATTTCAGAATCTGATAGATAAAACGATCATGAGTTTAGCAGAGTCTGTCGCCTCATTAACTCAGGACTTTATAGATTTTAAGCAGTTGGTTAACCAAAGTTTACGAGAAAATCAAAAGATCGTTCAGGCTAACAGTCAGGCTATTTCCAATTTAGAAACCCAGGTTGGTCAATTTGCTGAGTCTTTGAGAGAAAGAGAAAAAGGTAGGTTCCGTAACCAGACCCAAACCAATCCTAAAGGAGTTCATGAAGTATCTTCTGTTGAGAAATCATCAAATCATGTGAACGAAATTAGAACCCTTAGGAACGGTAAAGTGGTAGACAACAAGGTAACCATGCCTGATAGTGAACATACTGTAGTTCACCCTTCTGAGTCAGTAGATGAAAAGACTTATAAAGTCTCTAAAGAGCCCAATGTAATTCTTCATAAGACATATTTTGTGCCCAGAGCCCCGTTCCCATAAATGTTAGTACCAACAAAGAAGGAATCAAACTTTAACGACATATTGGAGGTTTTTAAGCAAGTCACGATCAACCTTCCATTATTAGATGCAATTAGGCAGATTCCTGCTTATGCCAAGTTCCTTAAGGATATGTGTACGCGAAAGCGAAAGCTTGACGTACCAAAGAAAGCCTTTTTAGCTAGTCATGTGAGTTCAATTATCCAGAACAATACAAATCCTAAGTACAAAGACCCAGGGTCCCCAACCATTTCTTGCACAATAAGTAACTACCATGTTGAGAAAGCCTTACTTGACTTATGAGCCAGTATGAACTTACTTCCGTACCATGTGTACCTCCATCTAGGACTTGGTGATTTGAAACCTATTCAAATAACACTGCAGTTAGCTGATAGGTCTGTGAAAATTCCTCGTGGTGTCATAGATGATGTTCTTATTGAGGTCGATAAGTTTATCCTGTGGATTTTGTTGTCCTTGATACCCAACTTTTCCCTGACCCAGAGAATCAGATACCTGTGATATTAGGTCGCCCGTTTTTAGCTACATCTAACGCGATCATTAACTGTCGAAATGGTATTATGAAATTATCTTTTGGTAATATGACTATTGAGCTGAATATTTTAAATATTAGTAACCATCCACCTGAACTAGATGACACGTACATTGAAGAGGTTAACATGATAGGAATGATAGTTCAGGAGTCATTACCAAACACTTTGTTATAAGATCCATTAGAGAAATGTCTAGCCCACTTTAGATTTTGATGTTGACGATGATAGTGTTATTAATGAGGTGAATGGTAGATTCTGCACCTTTGATGGACACTTATAATATATAGAAAATTGAGTCTGAACTTCTACCAGTTTATAAGTCCACCTTATTTCCTTCTATAGAGGAAGCTGAGTGTAGTTCTGACCTTAAGGACTCTAGAATCCAACCAATAGTTTTTAGTCCATCTGAGAGTAATGTCCACCCTAAGATTGGGGGTACCGGTGATTCTTGTGATTGTCAAGTATCCATACTTAAAGTCCCTATATTGGGACTTGACATATGCACCTCTACCATTTTACAAGATCATCTTCAAACTATATTTCCTGAGCCTGGTGATCTCCAGAAAGAAGTTCAGTTGTTAGAAACCCATCCTCTGGTCGATGTGGTTTACCTAGGAGATAATACCAAGATTGACTTTGTTTTCCCACCAAAATATTTTCTTCCATATGTGGGAACGTATGAATTTCAAATGTATCAGTTATTAAGTTTTGATACTAAGCCTAATTACTTTAGGGAATTAGAATCAACATATTTGCTTAAGAATGACCACCTTCATAGTAGTCAATTGTGTGAGTCAAATCTTATTGACTTTGAGGATCCACAATTATTATTATTATGTGCTTCTAAGTTCTTAGTTGATTTATTCCAGACTCTACAACCTGATCTTGTTGATCCTGCCTATGAGGAAATCCATCCCATGAAAATATTTTATCTAGATCTTTTTATAGAGCCTGAACCTGAATCACAGCTAGAAATAGTTGTCTTAAACATAAAACTAGATAAGGGTGTGCTCAAATTGTTCATTTTCTTGGCTTGCTGCAGTTTCCTTCTATTTTGGATATCACTATTTCATTCAGATGAGCCATAGTTGTTCTGACTATTGCTATATGATTTCATGAGGTGACTAATTCTTTCTTAGTCTGGCTGAAGACTTTAAACTTAGCACTTCTTGGGAGGTAACCCATGCTCATGCGACACGGTAATATCTTTCCTTAACTCCTTTCCTTTGATTGGTAACAATTTTTTCTTATTCATGCTTTTAATCATTCATCTTTAGAACATTGAGAATAATGTTAGATTTAAGTTTGGGGATAAGGGAGAAACTTTAATAAAATATGAAACTCCAAAGTCTAGAAACTTGTGAACAATTCAGGATGACGTTAACCATTCTAGGTAGATAGAAATTTAGCTCTTTTTCTATAGGAATTGGTGTGCCCAGCTAAATGGTCTATTCATACAAGGACAGAGTTCAGGTGTTAGAAATAACATGATAGTTGTCACCATATCTCGGAGTCTATCTCAACCATATCACCTTCTGTTTTTATTTTTTACAATTTTGTGTTTCTCTAAGTGATTTTATGGGGCACCAGTATCGAATTTTTATCGTCACCAGGATGAAATAGAGTGTTGAGATCAAGCCCCATTTTTAATTCTTATTTAAATTAAGAAAAAAAGAAAAAAAAATCGATTAGTGACACTTTGATAGCAATATGTGTGTGTTTTCCCTGTCTCCGTCGCCTAAGCAAGTGTGGAACGCAGGATCCATGAGAACTATCATGTAAGATGCTGATAAGGACCATGCGCTTGGATTCAATTTGATCCAATCATGTTGTCAGTATATTTAATAATTCTTTTATTTTCAATAAATCGATCGCTGGGACCCTTGTATATACCAGTTGAATCGATATTAGTATTATGATTAAGACCAGTAAGAGCATATCTCAATCCATTAGGATTCATCCTGGTACTGACCTTCAGACAGATATGGGAAACACCGTTCACATTAGTCAATACGCGCAAACTTCATTTTGTCCAGATCCATCTTCTAAATCTTTTCATGTGATTGACCTTTGATAGATTCTGAGTATCGTGGTTGAACAACTACCTAAGTAGAGCTTTGTTTGATTATATATGAATTTTAGTACGCTGAGAAAAAAAACTCGTGTACAGCAATTGGACTCATATAGAGTAATGATTCCCATAACCGAAGAATTTAGTATGCCAACTAAATAGCTTGTTTAGTTTTTATCCTCAATCGTTCACGAGTAGCTAGGATTGGTAGTAAAGGTTTTGTGGGTATACCTCTTGTAAACCCTCATGAGACAAAACTCGTCCACTTGGGACACTAGGGGTTTAAAGGCTTATCGATAAGCGCATAATTTGTACATATTTACCGCTTAATTTATATTTACTAGTTCTTGAGTTTGTACTAATAATATATTTTTATGTTTTTATAGGTGGTACACCGAAAATCAAAGTTACTAGCTAAATACAGCTAAATCCATCGGCATTAGATTGGACTGTGAATTGGTCCGGAGGCATGTCGAAGTGGTGAGTTCGCACGCTGGCTAAAAGGATGGAAGAGTAGGCTGGTTAGGTGGACGTGGCTAGGTATTCTTCTTGGGATGATTGGTTATCACGTGAAAGGTTAAGGTGTGAGCAAATGAAGGAACAAACTTTGTTTGTGTTGGAACGGAAATTGAGAAAAAGTGAAGTAGACGTGAGATGGAAGTGAGGAAGAATAGTGAGGTACAACACATGAGAGAGAGAATTTTTCTTCTAGGTTGGCTATCACGTGAAAGGAAGTTAGAAAGAGTAGGGAAAACGACTTGAGGGAAGTAGGCGGTGAAGGGTGTACTTTTATTGGTTGGAGGTTGACTATGCATGTGGGAATGAGGTTAGAAAAGATAGGAAGAAAGAAGTAGCTAGGGTCTAGACATGGGATGATGGTGAAAGGTATAAATAGAAAAAGACAAAGATTGAGAAGGGGATTCGATTAGAGGAACTGTTTTCTTTAGAGCTTTCTTTTTAGGTTTTGTAAAGTGGGAGAGAGGGGTGCGGCTGATTAGAGGTGTACAGGGAGAGAAGAGGGTTGGTGGAGGCTAGGTTTTCTTGTTTGGCTGCTAAGGTTGTGAAGAAGAAAGAGGGGAGAAGGCGGAAAGTAGGAGGAAGAAAGAGACGTGAGACGGCTGTTGGGAGCTAGGTATAGGTTTTGCTTTTTGAGGGTTGGTGGTAAGGTGTGTACGGTGGAGATTGGGGAGACAGGATTTGAGGCGGAGGAAAGGAGGCTGAGACAGGGGTATTTTCAGCTCTGTTTTTCTTTTTGGGAGGCAGAGCTCTGATTGTATACATGAGAAAGGACATGTTCTGATTATGTATAGGAGAAAAGTGATTTCTTCTGATCTGTTCCAACAACACACGTTTTTTTGGGTTTAATCTTTCCTCTCTATTCCTGTTAATTATTTTTGTGGATTTTAAGAAATTCATCCCCATGTCTTGTTAATTAAGTTGTATCTAGGGTTTTATGTTGAAACCATTTAAAGTATTAGACAAATTGAGTTGATTATTTGTACAGACTATTATGATTTGAATAGATTAATTCATGATTTTGATTTATTGATTTAATGATAAAATTGGTTGTTGCTCCACCGATTCTGTACAATACAGTAACCTACGCGCAGAATTAATAAGATGGTAAATATGTTTGTTTACTTATTTGATATTTCATGCTTGGGTTAAATCCTTAAATGGGGTATGCTTAGAAGAGACAGATATTATTTGTGAACCTATAATTAGTTTCGTATTATTTTCTCGCTAACACAATTAGATGGTGTATGCATGAGACTCAGAGCTTTTGATGCGCCATGCTTAGGGTGTCCCAGAGATATTTGCGACTCTAATACATATAATAGGTGATGTCGATAGAACGAGCAATAAATGAATATTCAGGAGTTATGTTTCACTTCAGTAATTAAATAGAAATAATGGTGGATACTGAAAACCCTGGTTACTATTTCTCCAATTTGATTTATTTTATTAGTTTAGTTTGTTTTATTATTTTATTCATAAATCTAAAAATCCCAAATATTGTTTCTGGTTGGTTGATTAGAGATATTGATTGCAGTATTGTCCCTGCTCCCTGTGGGTTCGACCCGTACTTGCCGTTGTCTGCATTGTAGACACCGTGCGGTTGCGGTTTATTTATATAGGGTATTCTAAAATCCTATCACTTATTACATATGCTAAATGTAGTCGCGATTCCTGCGAAAGTGAGTTAGGATTTTATTTTATTTTCTAGATTAGATTTGCTCGAGGACTAGCAAATAGTAAGTTTGGGGCAAGGTTGTTACATATCAGATTTCGGTTCGTATCGGTCGAGGGCGATATACTGGTACGCCGGTATATCGGGGAAATTTCGGTTCAAATATCGGTGAAATATCGGTCCATATATTTTATACCTATAATTTTATGAAAAAAATACTAGTTCACATTTTATAATTATAAATATATTTTAACACGTTATAAAAAACGTTTTTTCACAAAGTTTAGAAAGAAAACCTAGTAATCATCAAAAATATATAGATCCATAGATTTCATACAAAGTTCAAACTGGAAACATAAGAAAAACAAGAACAACTTCAAAGTTCATTGTCTAAAATGTTAATTAAACAAGGATATTACAATTCTAATCGAAATCATTAGATTAATTATCGATATTATCATATCCATATATAATTCTAAAATATCATAAAAAATATGAGTAATAATTGAAACCCTAAAAGAAGGATTTTTTTTAATTTTTTTTAATTTTTTTTTCTTTTGATTTTTCAATAAAATAAAAAAAAAACGTCTGTATCGGTCCATATCGGCCGATATTTCGGTCAAATATCGTTGGCCGAAATTTCGGATTTCGTCTTCGTTTCACCCCGAAATCCGAAATTTCGGCGAAATTTCGGCCATTTCGGCCGAAATTAACTACATAGGTTTGGGGGTATTTGATAGACACATTTTTGTGTCTAAATTGTGCTCAATTATCTATTTTGATAGTGTTCGATTTTGTACTTATTATGGGTTTTTATGTCTTTGTAGGTATTTTCGAGAAATAAATATTTATGGAAAAATCGGCTCAAAAAGGCACCCAGGAAATTTCAAAAGGCACCTAGCAAAATTGTGAAAGGCACCCACCAGTTGGATTGGGGGGCACCCTTCATTCAAATTCAAATTCAGGAAAATGACGGGAAAGTTATTTACGTGAGAAAAGTTATGTTGATTTTGTATGAATCGAGTTTTAAGGGATTTTGGGTAATTCTGAGTTACCCAAGTGAAGAAACCACCAAGATATGATCAACACACGTTAACCAGAGTGATTCACTCCGGAAAAATTGCTGCAAATTCAAACCACAGTCGGAAAAGGGACTTGTCCCTGAATCGGATTTACACGTAATTGGAGTTGGATTTGGATGGTTCTTGGTGTCCTTATTGATTAAGGATGATGGATTAAGGTTCCCCAAACCTATAAATAGCAAAGAAACCAAAGAAAAAAGCATCCAGGATCAAAGAGAAAAATTCCAAAAAGAGAGAATTTCTGCTGGTGGGAAGAACAGGAAGAACATAAGGCTCCAGAGAACTGTCATTTTTTCCGTTGCTTATTCCTTCAAATTTTTGCATCGGCTAGAGTCCGTACTTTATTTATGTTCTCTTCATCCACACAAAAAAAACACTCTGTAACGCTTATAAGCGTATCAGTTCTCATGTGTTACATTTATTTCTTCTTTGTAAACACTTTTTGAGCTATGAAAAACTATTTTGAGAGTGTTTCCAACATGATGAGCTAATCACCATCACTGGGTCGACAGAGAAAGCTATTTTTTCAATAATAAAGTGGTAATTCTTATTTTATTTATTTTTTGCAGTTTTTTTATAATTATTTGCTTTGAATTAAATTTGAGAAAAAAAAGGTTTTTATCAATTAGTTGTGTTTTCTTTTGATGGGTCATGCTGAGTTTCGAGCTTTTGATGTCTCATGCTTTCGATTTACAACTATTATTTTGAAAACCTAACTTTGACAATATTTAGGATAAACTGAATATACGAGCTACAAGATTTTTATCACTTGAAAAATTGGTTAATGGTGGAATCCTTAGTCTCAGTCCTTCCCATAATTTTGAAATCAATTTTACTTTAATCTATTTTATTTTTAATTATTAAAAGTTAGGCTTAAAAATCGAATCTTTTTACAAGTCTGAGTATAAAACCTTTTACCACTATCTAAAAATAACATCAGTGTTCTGCCAACGTTTACATTCTAGTTTCTATACTTTCCTACTCAAACCATTTGACAGTAGGACGAAACTAAATATTTTACAACTAATAATACTAGATTCTATTCTGACTAATACTCATACGAATTTCATATATGTACATTGGTATTTTCTTGATCCAACAATCCCACAGACCCATGTATATCAGATCATCTGAACATCATTGCTGCCTTAGCTAACACAATGATATGCCATAACCACCAATGTCAAAATCAATCAGACTCCACGTCTTTGGTATGTTAAGTACTATTGCTTCTCTCAGCATACATTTTATGCTTCATCTACCCATGAGCCAGCATACCAGACTCACCACTGAGAAACATGCTAGACTCATCAATATGCTAAGACTAACAGTGTAGCTAAGTCAACAATTGACCAGATAATACACGTCTATAAAATAGACTTAACCATGCTCGAGACGTCAATTATGTCACATAAGGGATATTTACTAGGGTTTTGGTCTGGAGGCCTACAACACGTGCGGTGTAGCAATACACCCATGCTGGAAAAGTAAAGTCGTACAGGCAGTTGAAGGAATGAATGGAATAGTGGTCGTACAACTACCAAGTCCTACTAGCATGATAGAATTGGTTTTCACCACGATTTCCATTCTCTAATCTTCCACTTATCTGGAAATATCACCACTTATGAGATCAATGTGTTAACTTCCACTACTATAAATAGGTTCTTCAACCTATTGACAAATAAAAGAATCACAGGAAAATCATCTGAGAAGCAACTAGAAAACTCTACGCAAGATAATTTGATTTTCATCTTCTTAGAAGTTCAACACATCCCATCACTGGAATTCAATTCTATTGATATCGATACTTTCTCTGCTTCCCTACCTATTGATAAACCCTTCTCCTTCCTTTGTGAATGAAACAAAATTGGAACGATCATTCCTTGATTTAGGAAATTTTTTGTACAAATTGATCTCTCGAATCTTAAAAAGTACTTATACTCTACAATTGTTTGGCATTTAGACGAATTACTCTGACTAGTATCAACATACTCAATCATTTTTCCTTTTTATCCCAAAATTTGTTTTTAACCATAAATATTTTGGCGACCACAGTGGGAGATCAATCTCTCGGTTGCAAAATCAATTTCTCAGATTTATTAATTTCCCAATTTTCCCAATTTCAAAATGGTTGATCTTAGATCGGGTTCAATAACTAACCTAACGTTAATTCTACTATCACCAGCAATGACACTCATGGTAATACTCCTATGATCATGAACATCGGTGTTACCACTCTTCCTCCTTCCATTTAACATGCTTAGAAGATCAAGGATAATCATACTCCGCCTACTATAACCAATTTGACGCAGATGCAAGATACTCTTGGCCAGACTCAGGTGATCGGCTACTATTACACATGTTTTGCTGGTGAGAGACAGACCTACTAGAAATAAAGAAATCTCTGAGACTCGTGTTAACAGATGACTCACCAACAAGTAGCACAACATTCAACTGCCTATAGGTGTTGTTACTGAAGGAAACAAAAAGGGATCCCTTCTTCCAGAAGTACAACAACCCAAGCATAGAACACCATCACCAATTCCAACTCCAGCACTACAGGCGGTCCGACTACCTCGAAGGGCCCACCAAATGCAAGAGGCACCAATGATGTCTACAACACCGCTCAACGTTAATAACAACCAAATGAAGGTGGATACAAGATAACACCATCAACTTACCTCCCATTCGACGTTGATAAGTGCATAATTCATATGATTTTAGTGTCAAATTCATACTAATATTTTCTATAATTCTTTCATATTACCTTTTGCTATGTTTTTTTTCTTCTAGTTTATGTATTTTGTATGGTGAATCATCCAAAAAGGAGCTACAAATTGTTAGATAGAACAAGGAAGTGAAGTATTACAAGTGAAGGAGGGCCCAATACCAAATTATACTCAAATCCATTATTTTTTATCATAATCTTTATGCATTAGAAATACAAAGCCAACGTAAAAAAAATGAGGCCATTCCGACATCAAACGAAAAAGTTATGGGCAAAACGAGTTTTGAAAGACTTGAGCCTATAGAGAGAAGTTCGGTTGGTAATGCATCACCAAGTAATAGCCGAACCTGACACTCACCTGGAGAAAAAATAACTTGTCAGGTTCATCCGGAAAAGCCCATACTCGAATCAGCCGAACCTGACATCATTCTGGGACATATTTGGATGTGAAAATTGACTTCTAACTCAAGGAAACACGGTCCCAGAAGGATTCTAAGTCCTAGAAAGAGGAAACTTGAGGGCCAAGTATTGAATGTTATAAAAGAAGACATCGAAGGCTCAAACAAGATATACTATACCTCTCATACTACAATCCACATCTAAAACCTAGGGTTTACCCCTTTCGGGGGAAACCATTCATTATTCTTAATATTCTTCTTTGTAATATGAGTAGCTAAACCTTTTATTGATGAAAGATAATTTAAATTTTCTAGACATGAAGCTTTATTAGTTATACAAGTTATTTGGAGTTTTAATCATTATCATTTGTTTTCACTACATCTAGGGATTATGATTTATTTCTAGATTGTTCAAGTGTACAATTGGATTAGTCTACTGATCATTCTAATGCTAGTAGAAATTTAAGCGACCCGTAATTTTCGAGCATATCCTACATAAGTAGAAAACATGAGGTCTCGCAGAGGGATTCTGTTCAGCAATTGTGTGTGAAAACAACACCACTAAGTGACCGTAGCTGTAGATGGTGAGTTTTTTTTGACAAAGGCTAGAATTGTAAAATTATCCTTTACCAAGCAACAGGAACATAAAAGGATATGTGCATATTTATATGTATATGATTAGCTCTATAGTAAAACATAGAATATTGCATCTCTACTTATATTCCGCAAGCGAATTAAGAATACAGATTCTCTACAAACACTCTAAACTGGCCTCGCAGCCTCCTCAATAGTCATAATTTGATGTCATATTGAACTAGTTTCAAGTCGCATAAATTCCATAGCTGAATTCCTTGAACTTATCTCGAGTGCGCATCGATGTTCCGGTAACATCTATCAAATTCAAGAGTAGCTAATGTTTAAACCCCAAAATATACTCTAGTTTAATGCTCCGTTCGCAACACACTCTTCTAAAATTACTCTTTTGAGCTCAAATATATCGCTTTAGCACTTTGTTCAAAGGTAAGACATGAATTATACGCCACTCCTCTCGGGCGCGCCACAAACTAGAAACAATACCTCAAAAGACGTTTTAAGCCTCTGAGCGAGGCTAACCCTAGATTTTCCTCTTATTAGCGTTAGGATAGCACTCGATGTATGGCTTAGCACCACATTGGCTAGTTCGCCACCATAGCGCTAAAAGCGCTAACTCCTCTTGACCAAGCATATCTTAGCTTGGCGCGTCCTCAAGCAAGCCTCTATGGTCATAACACCCTATCCAGTAACGACCATGGCCTTAGCACCTTACCCCTAGCGCGCCCTTGTCCTAGCCAGTGCATCCCGTAGCTAGCACATCCCATGGCTAGCAGCGCCATAGCTAGCGCGTCTTGGATTGATGCGGCCTTAGCCTCGCACGCCCTTGGATGATGTTTCCCATGCTTGGCTCATTCCTGACTTAGTGCTACTAGCTAGTGCTTCTCTACTTATGCGCCCTTGGCCGATGCGTCCCATGCCTGGTGCATCCTTAACTTAGCGGCATTAGCTAGCGCGTCCCTACCCGATGCGCTACTAGCTAGCGCGTCTCTACTTGATTCGCCCTTGGCCGATGCGGCTTTAGCTAGCACGTCCTTGCCCGATGCGTCCCTGGATGATGCGACCTTAGCGCCTACGTCCATGGCCAACACGTTCTCAGCTTAGCTCATTCTTGGCCAAACACGCTCTTGGCCTAGTGTGTCCATGCTTAGTAAATTAGCAAAAGAGCATTGGTGCTAAAACTTTGGGGCTAGCACTTTGGTGCTAACTACACTTGACCAATCTGAACTGCTAACTTCAAACGTCTTTGATATTAGCTTTCTAGCCCTAACATAATATAGCTTCCTTATTAAATGCTATCACATTAGCCTCACTCCCAAAAGATCTTACACATTACTATTTGTGCTAAGTAGCTAGTGATAGCCTTGCTAGATACTTCCTTCAGAAATATGCCGTTCTTTCCAATATTGGTCTAATACCAAATCTAATATGGTTTTCTAACAAGTCTTCTTGCTTAAGAAGCTTTCTACAATATTTGGCCTCAAATGTCTTTCATACTTATGTTAAGTCACTTCTGGGATACTACTAAGCCATTAAATATTCCATGTTACTCCTAAGCTAGTACATGACCACTAAACTCACCAGATCAACACTAATCAGTCTGATTATTAATTTAGAGAGCTGCACAACTTGCCTCACTGACTTAGCAAGTCATTTGAATTGACTTGACTTAATCAAAATAATAGTGGTTTATGACTCCACTATCTCCACGAGATATCAAATAAAATACATGGGGGGATTATCATTGGGGTATTGGTCTGGCGGTCTACGACAATCGTGCGTTGTGGCAACACATTCACGAACAAGAAGGTAATAAGTAGTTGGACAGTTAAAGACTAGTTGAGAGGATAGGGAGTAGTGGTCAGACAAGTCTTACTTACTTTCCAGACACGGCGCCACTACAATCTCCACAATCATCATTTCTCCACCTCTCCCTAACTTCTACCAATTACGAGAAATCAATGTGTCTCCTTCAAACTATAAATAGATAGTTCTAATCCTTTCTTCTTTACACAATACTTATCGCAATGATATTTTTCAACCTTCTTTGCTTCCTTCCCCTAAGACCTACCCAATATTTTCCACCTTTGTGATCAAAGAAAGACGTGACCATATATTTGGTTTAGGCTTGTCCTGTTCTAGCTTGATCTCTCAAACCTACTTGAAAGTACGATTTTATCGTATATTTGTTTTCACCCTAAAACACTAGCTTAATGAGTTTAACTGATGGGATCGAACATTAAAGTGTTCATTTGAGTTATATTTTTCTTTTGAATAAGATTGAGTTACATCTTGTAAGCGAAACACAAAGTGGCTCAGTTGGATAGAATCCAATGATTAAACGTACCTGTTATCCGGTGATATAAGGAGTTTTGGGGATAGATAAGCGTACCTGCTATTCTATGGTTGTTGATGAATGAATCTGACGAAAGATAAATAAGTATACTACTTGAGAAAACGTTTGGTAACGTCGAATGACTTCCTAATCATATTTTCTTCTTTTTATTGTATTATTATTAATTAAACAACAAATGACCCTCTTTAGTCTTTATTTATATTTGTTTGTGGGTAAAACGAATTTAAGAGGCTAATTTAGGAAAAATGGGGTGAGCATGCGATAATTCGTCTAATCCTTAAACATTTATATTGTTCAAGTACTTTATTTAGATTCGAGAGATTAATCTGTGCAATCCTAGCCTAAACCAAGCAATGGTCGTTCCAGTCCTGCGTTAGTCACAAAGGAGAAGGAGAATGATTGGTATTAGGGAGGGAAACGAGAAAAATATTGAGATCAGAGTATCAGACTCCGTGGGATGTAATAAGTGTGAATAACTATTAATAATTCTGTGTGTGTGTGAGAATATTGAATGATCGAGTTGTCCGACTTATGTATTTTTTTTCTTAGACTTGTCTCACACTTATACTTCTTGTTGTCTTCCTGTATATGTTTACTTATATCCTTGTGTTCAATAGATTGAGGAATCTATTTATGTCATAGTTATTTTAATAGTTCACTTGACCTCATCATGTAGGAAGTGTCGATGGTTGAGTAGTGGTGAAGTGGAGAAGGTGGAGAAAGAGTTGACAATCGTTCCCCACTTTGTTTGAGGATGATTGGACGGTTGTTCAACCTAACACTCCCTTACTCAACTGCTAATCGATCTTTCCATATTATGTATAGTGGATGCATTGTTGCACCAATTGTCGTAGACTGCCAGATCAATATCCTAGTGAATATACCCCTATTTGTGACATCTTTGATGTCTCATATAATTTTTGTAGTATTAAGCACTATAATAATATTAAGTCGAATGAGACTTGCTTAATCTTTTGACTAAGGACTTGTCCTGCTTGACTGACCTAATGAGTCTAGCAAGATCAATAAAATATGTATTTATTTTATTAGGAGGAACAATGTGTTCAACTAGGTCAATTTGCATTGACATATTTGTTTTTGCAGAAACAAGTGTGACATGATGAGCATAAGCACATATGTGTAGCATACTGAGCATAAGAATATGTATGTGAAGCCACTCATAAAAATATATGTATGAGGCCTCATATAAAAATATTTGTGTGTGAGGCCACACACAAAAATATATGAGTGAGGCCTAGTATGGCCTTTGATAGGCAAGTTAGGGTTTCGTACACGTGAAATAAATCCAGAAAGGCATTAGGAGTTAATGCATAAGACGCATTAGTTATTGTTACTAATGCTAAGACGCATTAGGTTTAGTATTAATGATAAGACACATTAGTTTTGCGTTAAAGGGTAAGATGCCTTAGCTTTGTGTTAAAGGGTAAGACGCATTAGTCTTGTACTAATATAGTAAGATGCACTAGTCTTCTACTAATACTAATACGCACAAGTGTTTGTGCTAGGGTTAAGGACGCACAAGTATTGTGCTAATACTAAGATGTACAAGTATCGTGCTTGTACTAAGTCGCAGAAGTGTTTTGCTTGCACTAAGACGCATTAGTATTGAGGATATACTAAGACGTATTAGGTATGAATTTTAGGCTAAGGCACACATAATTTGTGACTATAACCTAAGAAGCACATGATTCGTGGCTATAACTAACTAAGGATAATACGATTCGTGGCTATATCCTAAGGCATACATGAACTGTGACTATAGCTAACTAAGAAGGACACGATTCATGACTATAGCCTTTGTAATGCTTCAAATCCAGTGTCTCTTTTGCCAATTAGGGTTAGAAAGTGTTCTTTGATCGTTTGAGACACTGATAAGTGTTGCAAAATTATTTTTAAGAGTTTCAAAACCCAAAATTGAATTCCTTTCATGCCATTCATATTAGTTATTCTTTAAGCAAGGATTAATGTGACTGAGTCTGAGTTTAGCTAGTAGAAGATGTGAAATTGTGTCTGGCACAATTTTGACTTGGAATCTAAGCACAGTTGTGGTACTCTAGTCAAGTAGATTCCTATGTAATCTTCTATATAAGTATTTGAGTGAGTCAATATTGTTCATTTGAGCGTGAATATTGACATGACTTAATTTTGGGAATTTACCTGCAGAATATAGCACCAAATGATACTCAAAATGCTTTATACTAGTGGACAATCCTTCTAGGAGCTTGATATTTTGAGAGCCAGGTATTTAAGCCTCTGTCTTGACAGGTACTTGAGCCTCTGTGTTGAAGTTTTCTGTAGAATTCTAAAGTTTAATATCTCTGAGACTCGGGTCAGAGACACAATATTTTACTATTTTATCCTCGAAAAAAACCCACCATCTACAATATTATAGTTTTGTTAATTTAAATAACATCTCAATTACACAGCTCTCTGTGGGAACGATCCTTACTACCGCTATACATGTTAATTAGTGGGAAACATCTTGAGTAATTTGTTGCACTTACGAAATGCATCAGACGTCTACCAACCGAACAAAAAATGACAAATATCAAGTATTACCATTCCCATAGATTTGTTAATCACTCCACAAGTGACTACAATAATTTGAAGCGGATATTCAAAGAGAAGATTAATTCAAGAGAGTTTCACTTGGGGTATGAAGGAGTACACATAAACCCTCTCTTTGTCAGGAGTTTCACCATGTCTGGAGATCTTATCGATCAAACAGTTCAATCCATGATGGAACACATGTGTGAGCTTCTCCACTCTCAACCATGTTGTATGTAATAAACCTGCTCAGATAGACTGCTGTCAATATCATCCTTGTCAAGTCACTCAAAGACATAGGAATTAATCATCGTGAGGTTATCCATGCTCCAACAACAATCAAGGATCATGAAGAAAAATCCATAAATCCATATGGTTGCATCCCTCTTGAAGTAAAAATGGGTTCTACTTATACTGCTACCAGATTTTATATCATTAAAGAACATTCAAGACTTTTGATAACGAATAAATCCATATAGATAATCATAGGAATAAATATTTCATCAACACAGCGACCGCATATGAGGTACATAGTCATTCACTGATAAGTTCCTAATTCACATGTTTATAATATCAAATTCATTGTTGTTTTAGCTATAATTCTTGCAAATTACTTTGTATTAATCTTTTTTTCTATTTTATTTATTTCTTTAGGTGAATCATCCGAAAGAAATGGAAACGACGTTAAAAAGAGCTAAGAAGAGGAAGAGAGGACATTGAAATGTTGAAACAAGGATTCCAGGAAGATTTACAGTTAGGTCTAGGATATCAAACCTAACCGTAGATTTATTTGAATGGATATGAATATTTGTCCATTAATATCTTGTATAGGACGAAGAGACGAATCCAACCCAAAAAGAATGAGGTCAATTGGACAACGTATGAGAAAATTATGACCAAAATGGTGAAATACAAAATTGTGTCCATGAATAATTACGATTGGGTTCACTGGACTCGAACCTAACCGTAAATATGATGACTTTATCAAGATTTTCTTGTTAGAATGTCATTTGGGTTGGACCCAACTGTAACTAGGGTATTTGGCATGCGTTTTTTGGGTTTCTAAAACAAGGAAAACACGGTCCCGGAAAGATTCTAAACCCTAGAAAGAGAGGATACTTGAGGGACAACCATTGAAGATTATAAAAAAAAACATATAAGGCTCAAACAAGATCTTTTAAGTAATCTTTACATCTCATACTACAATTCTACATAAAAAACCTAGAGTTTACCCCTTTAGGAGGAAACCACCATTCTTCTTCATCTTCTTCTTTCTTGTAATATGAGTAGCTAAACCTTTTGTTGATTAAGGATGAATTCAATGTTCTAGACTTGAAGCTTTATTAGTTATACAAAGTTGTTTGGAGTTTTAATCATTATCGTTTGTTTTCACTACATATGGAGTTTATGATTGATTTCTATATTGTTTGGGTGCACAACTAGATTATTATGTTGATCAATATAATACTAGTAGAGAGTTGAGCGATCTGTAATTGTCAATCATCTCTTTTACAAGTAGGACACGTAAGACCTTGCAGGGGAATTCTGTGTAGCAATCGTGTTTGAAAACAACACCAGTAAGTGAACCGAGTGTACTGAGTTTAACTGCAGGGTGTTTGTGGGTAAAAACATTTAAGGGTAAAAAGGGGAAAGTGATGGAGGAGGTTGTTGCCTGTTGAACCAAATCGTACAAAGAGCAAATCATGTAAACACCAAACATTTGTATTGTATAAGTACTTTTAATATTCGAGTGATCAATCTGTACGAAATTGTCCTAAATCAAGAAATGATCGTTCCAATTTCGTTTTGATCACAAAGGAAGGAGAAGGGTTGATATATAGGGAGGGAAGTAGAGAAGGTAATGAGATCAATGAGATTGAATGTCAATGATGATGATATATGTTGAACTGCTGTGAAGATGAAAGTGAGTTTTTTTTTTTAGAATCTCTGAGATGATAGCTCTATGATCGTTCAAGTTCTTGTGAGATAAAACTCAGGTCCCCTTTGTCGACAGGTTGAAGAACCTATTTATAGAAGTTGAAGTTAACTCATTGATCTCGTAAGTGGTGACAGTTGCAGAGAAGTGGGAATCATGGTGAAAACCGACTCCATCGTGTTAGTAGAGCTTGACAGTTGTACGACCACTATTTCATTCACTCCTTCAACTGCCGACACGACTTTTATACTTTCTCTTTGTGGGTGTAATTATACATCGCACGTGTTGTAGGACGCCATACAAAAATCCTAGTGATATCCTCCCATGTGACATAATTGATGTCTCGAGCATGGTTGAGTCTGCTTTATAGACGTGTATTAATCGGTCAGTTGTTGATCTAGCTAGACTATCATTCTTAGGATATTGATGAGTCTCGCATGTTGACTCATTTATGGACGAAACATAAGGTGTATGCTGAGACAAGCAGTGATGCTTGATAGATCATAGACGTAGAGAGTCTGATTGATATTGACGTTGGTAGTCTTGGCATGTCATTGCGTCAGCTGAGGAAGTAATGATACTCGAATGATCTTGTTAAATTGATAAGCATAGGTCTAATGAGATTGCTGGATCGTTAGCGACCAATATCAGCGTATATTTTACAATATTTGTGTTTGTTATATATAAAAAGCAAATTTGTATAAACATCAAGTCACGTGAATGCCAACTCGCGCGAGCATCAACTCATGTGAGCACCAAATTATTTAGTTTTTTCTTGATGCCTGTTTTTTCGATTAACAAAATGGAGAAACTAAGACTATTTTAATTATTGGTAGCAAGACCAATTAAATCATGCTCCTTAATTGATTAAGCAACAAAATCCCTAATAAGGTAGATGAACCAAATGGAAGATGAACCAAATGGAAGATGAACCAAATGGTGGATGAGGGACTAGTAGAGAGACCGAGTAGAGAAGGTATGGTGGAGTCAGAGAAGGGAGGACCGACCAAGTAGATTACCAGCCAAGGGTGAACCGGCTATGGGCTAAGCACGAATTTGGTAGTCAGCGGGACTATGCTTTGTGTATCAAATCGTCTCTTTAGCAATATATATATATATATATATATATATATATATATATATATATATATTTGGTAATGATATTTAAGAGAGAATTTGGTGCAAATACCAATTAATGTGAAGACCAAAATTTTGGCAATATTAAAATAATAATATTTTAATATATTAGATGGTTGCGGGACCATTCTATATTGTTTTGGGCAGCTGATTTGGTCTTTGAAGCTATTTGAAAATTTTGAATTTGGTTAAGAGAGAAAAAAGAAATTAATAGAAAGAGAAAACCCTGGATAAAAATAATAAAACCCTAAAAAAATATGAGAATAGGAACCGACCAAGGGTGGCTGGCCGGCTGGCACCGGTCCCACAACTCCCTTTTTTTTTTGTAAGTGCCTCTCTTACTTGATCTTTAAAGCTCTTTCTATTCGAACAACTTGCACTTTGGAAGATTTTCTTCGAAGACCATTATTGTTATTTACATCCGTGGGCATTAGCCCTTATGCCCGAAAAAATCAGATATGACGTTCTTTAGTAAAAACGTTGTAGATTCTTCATACGATGTCCGTTTTTGATGATCAATCCCAATTTGGAATCAATAAATCGCTGGCTATATCCTAGTACAAAAGGATTTAGGTTTTGAGCTCGTTTCGGTTGTCAAACGGAGCAAACAGTAACCTTCAAGGAACTTTTTAGCTAAAATTCTGAAAGTTTTCAGCTTGTAGTTCGTCCAGGGTTTCGACCATATATCCTAGACCGTTACTCGGAACGGGATTCCCTTTTAGTATGTTGTAGTAGACATATAGGGGAATATATGTTGTTTAGAATGTTTCACCGTGTTCTCGACTCATTGGTGTGTTTTTCCAAGGTAACTACGATGATACGTTAGAAATTACACTACAAAAAATTTCCATATTAGTAACTAAAATTCGTAACGGCCCAACAGCCGTTACAAAATTCCCGTAACGAATATCCCTTACAAAAATGTTATAACAGGCGGAAGCCGTTACGAGTTTTTTCATTAGTCCTAGCAGAGGCTATATATTACGAACCATAACAAGCATATTTTTTGCGTGTGCCATTCACACGCTTGGTAATACTAGGGTAGTCACATCAGGGTATTTGTCTGCCCAACTTAGTTTGAACTAGAGGATATTTCCTCCCCTTGATTAGATATTACCTCTCCCGACTATTATCTCTTTTTTTCTTCATTTTTCTTTTCTCCTCCGCCTCTCTTCCCTCTTTTCTTCTTCAATAAAGTTTCATCTTTAGCAGATTTATATTATCTTTAGCAGTAAGCTATCATCATCTGTAGTAGGATTTCAGTTTCGATTTACTTGTATAAGTCTTTTATAAATCGATTTTAGGATTTTAGGGTTTGTTCATCATCTGTATTAGGATTTTAGGGTTTCAAAAATCGATTTTAGGATTTCAGTTTGTTCTATTTTTTAGGGTTTCGATTTTGTTCTATAATACCCAAATCTAAGTCTTTTAGTTCTATAGAGAAAGAGAAGCAGCATCAGCAGCAGAGAAAAAATGGACGCGGGTCAAATTCAAAGAAGACTAATTGATTACGCTGCTACTCTATTTCAATAAGTTAATTTTTAAAGATGGGTTTGTATATTTTGTTTTTGTTTATTTAATTTTGTGTTTTAGGGTTTTAATTATGGGGCTGGTGTTGTTGTTTTAGGGATCTCTAGATGATCAGTTTACTCAGCTACAACAACTACAAGATGTGAGTAACCCATATTTTAGCTCTGTAAGTCTCTCTGATTTTCTTTTTTCTGGGTTTGGTTTGATTTCAGCTGAAGTGATTCTGAATAGAAATTTCTTCTAATTTTGTTTAGGGTTTTCTTTGGTTACAGGAGTCAACAATGTGCAGATTTCAAAAAGATTGATGCCCATGTTCATCAACTCAAGGGAAGCAGTTCTAGGTAATAGATCTACCCCTTTTGGATACTGATCTCCTCCTAATTTGTAGGCTAGAAATAGAGATTATGAAGTTAATTATTATGGTGTTTGATGGGTTGAATTTTGTTCTCTGAAAAACGACATAGGTAGAGTTAAATAAGTCCTTGTGTAGTGAGTCTTTTGTAGATGACCACATGTTTATGTAACTGAAGCATCTTTGTTATTTTTATGGCATTCAAGTTTAACTACATCTAGAATAAAGCCTTTATTATCTTATCTTGAGGTTTGAAGCTATCCCTGTATAACTTCCATAAGAAATGTACGACTACAAACCCCAAGAACTTAAAATATCTTTATTTTGAGTAACTCCCCTTTCGTTGAAGCATAAACCTTAACTTGATTTATTAGTACCGTACCAAGCTATTGTGAACCTTGTCATTTTTGTTCGGACTGTATCGTTACTTACAGACTTGTCCCGTTTTTGGTCGTTCTCTGTTAAAGTTCTTCAACAGTTCATCTATGATGACTGTTTTGTACTCTATAATTTGTGCAGGAAAGATCACACCCTTGAATTATCTTTTTTCATACCAATTATAGAGAGATGGATGCTTCTAGAGGAAGGCAAGTTACCATATCATCATTTACTGAATCCATTTCTTGTTAATTTGATATTTATTCATGACCGTATTTCACTTTTGATTTTGCGCCTTGTTACAACTTCGTGTTTAGGTTTTATATGTATGGTTTGATGCACCTATTGGATAGGTTTCGATAGCTTCATGCTACACTTCTGTTTGGGGGAAGTGGTGGAAGAATCCAGAAAATTTGGAGCTTTATCAATTTATGGGAAGGACAATGTACCATTCCACAGTATAAGTGTGTCCCATCTTCCTTCTCCTCTTTCAAAATCATTAGTGATTTCATTATTTCAATTTCTTAACAATTATACTTTATACCTCAATGCTTCTGTAGCTAACGACTTCTCTCTTCGTCTGACATAGATTATCCAACTATAAAAATTTATGTTTGTTAATACTTCATATGCTGATGGCTCATGGAAAATTGATCACTGCTGCCTGCACTGAATAGTGTAGCGAGTCGATACTCAAATATTGTTTCTAATTGAAGTTTCTTATATTTTGTAGGATAGCCAGTTCTGAAAATTATACAAGGAAGATCCAGCTTCTTGTGCAATTGTCATGAGAACTTCTGTTGGGCATCAGCGGTGCACCATAGAATAATAACATAATGCTATGGAATGTTGTTATATTTGGGTAAGGAAAAGATCAAGCCACCTTTTGTTTTGCTTGTGGTCTTTTGTCTCTGTTGATATTCTTTTGGTCAGAGTTTTGAAAGAAATTAGGCTAACAACTTCAATTGGTTTTATTAGCATCCCATAAGATACTACCTGGGATGGAGGTGAGTTTGTATGACCTTGTGCATGACAAGTTAATTTGGATTTGTTGTTAAATATTGGTATATTCTGTCACTTCCTAGCTTATTCATTTGTCTGTCTATGGCAGTCTATGAAGATGGAAGTAGTAAAGAGAGTGCCTTGGACAAAATCAGATTTGAGGGTTTGACTGATAAGATCAAGCCAACAACACCTTTACCCTTATTGACAGTGGTAATGGTATGACCAACTTCTAACTGCAGTTATATTATGTTCTTCTATCTGTTGTCTTAACCTAAATAGTCACATTTCTAATTTGCAGTTTACTATAGGCTGTTTCAGGTTTGGTGAACAACCTTGGTACCATTGCAAGATCTGTGCGGTAAGTTGCCTGCTCCACTTCTCTTACTTCCTTGCAATAACTTCGTAGCTTCTCCCCTCTAGTTTTTGTGTGTCATCTCATTTGGGATAACATACTCTATTGCTTACTTCCAACTTCTAAGTATCACTGTGCTTTGTTCGCAGGTCAATTGAATGATGCTCTGTGTGAGATCATAAAGGTCGGAGAACAAAGCATCCATTAGGTCCCTTAGCAGCTGCAAGTTTTGTAAGTTTCTATGTAGTATCTCCTTATAGTGCTTTAGGTTAGAAGAATTTGTGAACATATGAAGTTTCTATGAACTGAACTTAGGAACTTAGTAAGTTTCTATGTATTCCCTCAAAATTTGATACTTAACAAAACAAAATTGGTACTTAGAAGAATTTATGTTCTTTTTTATATGAATTGATTGAAGAAACTATAGTTGAATGTGGATGATGGATAGAATGAAATGTGTATGCGGGTTATTTAGAATTCCGACATATTTTCGTAATTTGACCTGAACCAGGTCAATGTTGACTGGCAGTAATTTTTATTTGTTGTTACAAAAATATTCGTAACGGCTCATAACCGTTTCAACGGACCACGTAGTAACGGCTTTGGCTTTTACAAAATGACACGTAGTGACGGCTTGAGGCTGTTACGACGGCCCAGTTACAAAATAATTCGTAACGTCTACTGCATGTTATGAATTTCCACGTAGTAACGGTACGAGCTGTTACAACCGCGTTGTGAATCCAAATTCGTAACCGCCAGTGGGCAGTTATAAAAATTTATAATACCCCTTTTTGCAACGCTCGTTTCCTGTTACAACCTCAGATTCGTAAAGCTCAATAATTGTTTTGAATCGCTCAAAATGGTGTAGTGTTAGGTGTTGACCAATATTAAGGTTTTGTCGTATTTCGACCAATATTGGGATTTGAGTGCGACCAATACTAGAAATGTGTTATTCAAGCTCAACCAATATTAGGAATTGTTCAATTGGAGCTTTTGGCTTTGCATTTGGCACGACGACGACTTAGTGTTATACAAAGATACGATGTTTCAACTTAGTGCTTTCGCCCCCGATTTGTTATGCATTGTGATAAATTGATATTATTCAATTGAAGTTTGAATATTAAAATAAATTCACTCTAGAAATTCAACTGTGGAATGTAAAGAGGAATCCAGTTGCTCTATACTAGTAGAGAATCTATCTAGGAGTATTCATTCGGAAATGAAGCTGTGTACTGGATATTTATTTTGTGTAGTCAAAAATTGATAAAGGTATAATTTATACATATTTACTGTTTAATTTATATTTATTAATACTCATAATTTTATTAATTTTATCATTTTATTATTTTATAGGTGATTTACATAAATTCCGAAGCTACAGGTTAAACACGGTTAAAAGGACTGAATTGATAGCGTCATTTGATATCTGATTTCCGGACTAACTATCGAGCACTGCCATTCCAGGGGCGTAATGCATCGTTGACACTAGAGGGTCTAATCTTTTAGTTAATAATAAAGGAATACCTATAACCTAGGGAAGAAACACCTAGGGCCGACAGTACCTAGGTTAGGTAGAAAAAAGAGGAGAGAATGGACGTGACTGGGAGAAGAAGCGGTTGTTGGCAGTTGGATGGCGACGTGAGATGAAAGAAAAGAAGAGGTATGTACGATAGACAGAGAGTTTTGGATGGTGGGAGTGGGTTTGACTAAATGTGTCACGTGAAAGAGAAAAAAGAAGACCCAGTGCTGATCGACACGTGAATACAAAGTGAGACATGGGAGATAGTGATTGTCTTGGTGTTGGTTAGATTCATGGTGTTGGCTAAACATAAATAAAGCGTGAAAGAAGAAAGACCTAATGAGAGAGGCAGCTAGGTCGTATAAAAAGCAAAGGGATAAAGAAGAGAGGAGGGGACTTTATCTTTACTTTTGACTTTTATTTTAGCCTCTGCTAGGTTTTGGTAGAGAGGTACGGTGAAGGGGAAGGTGGAGGCAAAAGGGAGAGAGGGAAGAAGGACGCTAATTGGAGGAGGTATTTTTTTAGGTGGAGAGAGAGCGTGAAAGGGACGCTAGAGAAGAATTAGAGAGGGAGTGCGGCTGGTAGGAAGACAAATTGAGCAGGTGACGGTTAGAGAGTTGGGGGACAGGAAAAGAAGTGAGAGAAGAGGAGAGAGGTGATTATAATTTCTTTTAAGAAAACCTGACAACTGATTGAAAGAGGTAAGAGGCGTTGTAAAAGAAAGAAAGAAGATCTATGCGTCAGGATGTCTGTACAATAAAAGAAGACGGATTGCTGCTGTTGTACCGGACACGTGAAAAAAAATAATTAAATTGATTTATTTGATACATACTATTTGAATACATTAATTTTATGATTTTAATTTATCGATTTAATAAAAACATAGTTGCTGTTTCATCGGTTCTGTACAATAACCTATGCGCAAAATTAATAGGATAATAAATATGTTTGTCTACTTATTTGATATTTCATGCTTAGGTAAAATCCTTAGATCGGGTATGCTTAGAAGAGCCAGATATTATTTGTGAACCTATAATTAGTTTCATATTATTTTCTCGCTAACGCAATTAGATGGTGTATGCATGAGACTTAGAGCTTTTGATGCGCCATGCTTAGAGTGTTCCAGTGACATTTGCGATTCTAATACATATAATATGTGATGTCGATAGAAAGAACAATAGATGAATATTCAGGAGTTATGTTTCACTTCAGTAATTAAATAGAAATAGTGGTGGATACTGAAAACCCTGGTTACTGTTTCTCCCATTTGATTTATTTTATTAGTTTAGTTTGTTTTATTATTTTATTTATAAATTTAAAAATCCCAAATATTGTTTCTGGTTGGTTGATTAGAGATATTGATTGCAGTATTGTCCCTGCTCCCTGTGGGCTCGACCCGTACTTGCCGTTGTATGCATTGTAGACACCGTGCGATTGCGGTTTATTTATATAGGGCATTCTAAAATCCTATCAAAAATCATCTGGAAAGAAGTTGCAATCAGCACCAGTGATGTTTCGAGGACAATGTTGTTCTATACTAGTGACTAATTCATCTAAGAGTTGCCCTATCATTATGAAGGAGTAAGCACTGAGTCGTACAATACTAATATTGCGTGTAGAATATTGAAATCTCAGTCGGGTGAGTCTTTAATAGCATATACAAAATTTATTATTATGTGCTTCTACTGATGAGCAGAGGCGGATTTACTATTTTATCTTTTGTTAAAAATCCACCATCTACATTAAGTCCCCTTCTTAGTGTGGTACAGTAATGTTCCGTAGTAAACACTGGATGGTGATTTTTCAAAATAGAAGCAAAATAGATAATTAACTTTAGTCAGTTTTGACCTTACCATAAATTCTTAATTTGATACTTTGCAGTGTCACACAATCGTCCAATGTTGAATGACATGTGAGGTGAAATTGGCGCAGATCCCTATTTTTTATTATTTCTTTAAGTCCCTCTCTTCCTTGCTCTTTAAAGCTCTTTCTCTTCGAACAACTCGCTCTTCGGACGAATTTCTTCGAAGACTATTATTGTTATTTACATCCATGGGCATTAGCCCTTATGCCCTAAAATTTCATATATAACGTTCTTTAGTATAAACGTTGTAGATCTTCATACGATGTTCATTTTTGATGAGCAACCCCAATTCAGAATCGAGAAATTGCTGGCTACATCCTCTAGTGGAAGGATTTAGGTTTTGATCTCGTTTCGGTTGTCAAACGGAGGAAACAGTAACCTTCCATGAACTTTTTAGCTGAAATTTTGACAGTTTTCACCTTATAGTTCGTCTAGGGTTTAAACCATATCTCATATACCATTGGTTGGAATGAGATGCCCTTTTAGTGTTGTAGTAGACATATAGGGGAACATATTTTTTTAGAATGTTTCACCCTGTACCCGACTCATTGGTGCATTTTTCCAAGGTAACTATGATGATACGTTAGAAATTAGGTGTTGACCAATATTAGGGTTTCGTAGTATTTCGACCAATATTGAGATTTGAGTGCGACCAATAGTAGATATGTGTTATTCAAGATCGACCAATATTAGGGATTGGTCAATTGGATCTTTTTCCTTTGCGTTTGGCGCGACGATGACTTAGTGTTAACACGAAGATGTGAAGTTTTGACTTGGTGCATTCGTGCCCGATTTTTTATGCATTATGATAAATCAATATTATTCAATTAGAGTTTGCATATTGATGTAAAGTCACTCTATAAATTCAACCGGTGAATGTAGAGAGGAATCAAGTTGCTCTATACTAGTAGGAAATCTATCTAGGAGCATTAGTATCCATTCGGGAACAAAGTTGTGTTCTGGATATTTTTTCTATGTAGTCAGGAATCATCTGGGAAGAAGTTGCAATCAGTACCAGTGATGTTTCGAGGATAATGTTGTTTTATACTAGTGATTAATTCATCTAGGAGTTGCCCTATCATTATGAAGGAGTAACCACTGAGTCGTACAATACTAATATTGCGTGTAGAATATTGAAAGCTCAGTCGGGTGAAACTCTAATATTATATGTACACTTTCAGAGAGAGTACATGATCAGTGTGAGATTCCTGTAACGAGAGTTTGATATTTTAATTCTCTTGCGAAATATATATTATGAGTTTTATGCTTTTGATGCCTGGTCAGTAGCATATATAAAATTCATTATTTTGTGCTTTTACAGCTGAGCATAGACGATTTACTATTTTATCCTTTGTCAAAAATCCACCATCTACACGAGTATCGAACCTAAATTCACAAACCCTAAAGCATTCGAATGAGTTACACCTTGAGAGCGTACTTCTTGGTAACTCAGACGAATAGAATCCGGTGACTAAACCTACCTGTTGTCCGGTGATATAAGGAGTTTTTGGGATAGCTAAGCGTACCTGTTATCTTATGGTTGGTGATGAATGATTATAACGAAAAATAGACAAGTATACTACTTCAGTCAACGTTTGGTAACGCCGAAGGACTCCCTAATTATCTTTTCTTCTTCTTACTATTATATTTAATTTCTTAAGACAACCAATCCCTTTTAGTATTTATTTTATTATAGATTTGATAATCTAAATAACATCTCAATTACACAGCTCTCTGTGGGAACGATCCTTACTACGCTATATTACTATTTAACTAGTGGAAAATATCTTCATTAATTTGTTGCACTCACGATACGCATCATTCACGTTCCGTCTCACAGTGCTTGATATCCTCGACGTAAGCGCCGACTTCGACTCCAACTTCCATCCAAATTCTTGCTCCATCCCAAGCGCGTCAGCAACAACCAACAATGAAGGGAGACTCTAATATCTCCCTTGTTTTATATAAGAGGATCAAGTTACTAAAAGCATGATTCTCTGTCAAATCATATCATATTTGTTATAATGGTGAATTCCAAGTGAGCTACATTTGGGGACTGATCATTGGAACAAGGCTTCTTTTCCCTGATACATTTGAAGATCCACTATCTCTGAAAGGCCAATTACTCTAAGAGCCAGATATTTGATGGAAAGTTTGAATAAAACTCATTCACTCCTTGAAGACTCAACACGGTCATCAATTTTTATTAGAATCAATCGGGTTACTAAGTTCAACAATTATAAATATCTAATCCGATTGGGCTACTAGTGTCGGCCAAACATGCCTCCCGTGTCCGACCAACTTGGACGGCCAAGCATGCCTCTATTTTCTGACCAGCTTGATCTGACACGTTGTGACTGTCAAAGCTACAAAGCATGAAGGTTGGTGCACCATGATGAGTAACAAAGAATTGGAAGGATGAACAATATCTGCTCACGGAAAATTAAAAAACATATACCAATTTCTTATGCTTCATTGTGTGATTTTAACTATACCGCAAGAGCATAGTTGTCGATGATACAATATGCAAGTATGGTTTGTTCCACAGGTATTTTAGAATTGCAACTTCTAGTTTTTATTTAATTATTGTGCTAATAACAAATTGATTTGGTGATTATATTCTAAAAGTGAAATAAAAGATGAAATTGTATACAAAGAAAACCTGGGATTTAAAGATTCCATCACTACTATGCAAGTTAGATTGGTGCAATCATTCTCTATAATATTCTCAATAAAGTTACTCAAGACGACTTATGACAACTATTCGCGTCTTTATAAGTATTTTCAATTTAATTTCTTTTAATTAAAATACTAACAATTGTCTTTACTCAAAGGTGCTGGTTTCTGAAGGAAAAACATAAAAATCAACTATTAAAGCACAAGGACATGTCGAGAAAAATTGTTATCATGAATGATCAAAAATAAGGGCTAAGAGAGTTATTATAGAAATTGATCACAACTCACTAACTTACATAGTAGGATTTCCTCTCTAATCCTAGATGAGAATACTAGATACTCATGGCAAAAAGAATGCAAGAAAAACCCATTTTGTTCATAATTTTTATAAAGAGTTACGAAGAAGAACTGACCAGAGGCGTCGCTGAAAGATTAAAATTCTTAAATGAATTAACGGCAGAGCTTTAAAGCTACAACCATTTAACACCTTATTTATGAATTAAACCATGAACAGTCGCTGGTATTGTTCAGAAAACTGTCGCTAAAACTGTTGAATACAAAAGATAAGGTCACAGTTTTTAATGACAGTTTCCCTTATTTCGCAACAGTTTCTTCTTCCTCTTCTTCTTCACGAGCAGTAGCAACAAAAAAATTATGGATTGATTTTTTTCTCAAATCTAGCTTAGTCAAGCTTCCTCCAATTGATCCCCCTTGACTCCTTTATATACTACTGCATCAAACAACCCCAAATCCTCTTCAAATACCTTACAAACATGGTGCATTTATCTATAGTCAGGGTGCCTTTATCAATTTTGAGGGTGCTTTTAACACTTTTAGCCAATTTTTCCACGATTATTTATTCTTCCAAAAATACCTTACAAACACAATAAAATGACAATATTAATGCGGAAACTGAGTTACAACATTATAAATATGAGATTAAATAAGACATAAATAAGCAAACTTATATTTTTCTAGTCCTCGGGCAAATCTAATCTAGCAATAAAAATCCTAACTCACTTTCGCAGCAATAGAGACTACAGTTAGCATGTATAACAAGCTTTTAAACCCCTAAGTGGCCTTAGTGGACGAGTTTTTATCTCATGAGGGTTTACAAGAGGTATACCCACAAAAACTTTTATTCCAACTTCTAATGTCACAAGTATCCAAAGAGCTAAGATGACATAATGTTTCTCCTCCAAATGCCAAGTAATCAGAAGTGCCATAAAAAATATAAGCTAATGCGCTTAATTCAAAAGAGGGAGATTGTGACGAGTTGAACCAGTGCCAAAGATATCTTTTGCAAGACGGAAAGCGAAGTAACATATCAACCAAATAAGGATTTCGCCCTGACTCTGTCTCACCATAGGGTTTTATGAATTGCACTCAGAAAACGATTTTAAGGGTCACACCGGTGTGTAAGCAGGATTGAAGAGAGAATACTTACAAACTATTGATGATAACGGTTTTTTTGAAGATATCAAACCCAAAACTTTTTCTGATGATTTCAAAGGGAAAAGAAATCTGATGATTTCTTAGGAAATCGACAATAAATGAGGATGGGAACATACTCTCACCTTCTAGTCTCTCAACTCTCTAATGGTGTTCAATAAAAACAATTTTTTCTTCAGTCTTCGGCTTCAACCCTTGATGATAAACCCTTGAAACTTGTAGAATTTCCCTTTTTTTCTTTGATCGATCACTTGTTGTTTTGGAACTTCCTTTTGAATTTCTTATGTCCATGGCTTTCCCAAATGAAATTATTACACAATTATTTTCTATTTTTTATTTTTTTTTTTGATTTTTTTTTTGTTGAGAAAATGAATGATATAAAGAAAAATAAAAATAAAACTTTACTTGCCAGTAGAGAAGGGCTTTTGCATTTGAATCTTCATAACTTTTGGTACACAGATATTCAAAAATTAACATATTTTATTTTCTTCTTTGTCACCTTGAATATGAATTGTTCTTTCACTTTGCTTGTAAACCTCGGCGTCTTCAACTTCTTCAAAAATTCATGGTATTCCGCTTGTTGATGATGTTGAGTTTCTATTAAGAAAGAGTTGTAACTTTGTGATTGAGACTACAAGATAAGGCTAGTTCTGACGTCATCCTCATGGTGATAAGAATTAACACTCAGTGATCACATAATGCTGAAATAGGTGCGAGGTTGAGTAGCTCATCATTCTACCCGGAGTTAATGCATATGAAAATCAAAGATGACAGTTGAAGGTTTGGTTCCTCACTCAAAAGGGTAGTCTCCACTAATGATTGATTAGTTCTATCTTTCTGCATTTCCTTCTGGCCTGGTTGCCTCTAGCATGGATGGTTGGGTCCGTCACGATTATTCTCTCATAGGTTAAGAACACGGATGTAATTTTCTAGCAATTCTAATTTTCATCTTTTTGGGGAGAATCAGTATGTAAACTTAGCTAAAAGACTACAATGTGACTCTAAAATTTGGAAATTGGTACAACTAAAATTTTAAATTAAACTTTTCTCCCTTACCCCCAAACTTAAATTGAATATAGTCTTCGATGTTCTAAAGATGAATGAATGAAAGAATGAACAAAGAGAAATGATGAACAAAATAAAAGAGATATGGAATGATATTACCAGCACCATGTACCAAAAGCATATGGGTTGACGGAGAATATGGGCAAAAAGAGGAAACAAAAACGAAAATGGTGGAATATTTCTATTACTGTGAGAGATTGGGGGAAAAGGAGAGAAGGGTCGCTTAGGTTTTATATTTTGGGCGCAAGAGGAAGAAGATGAAATAATGTTAGAAGGGTAAATTTGGTAAACTAGCTATTTCGTCAGTCAAATTATGGCCTTTAGATTTATCTACTTGTAACCGTTGGATTCTACACTGTTAAGTAATTATTATTTATTAATGTTAATTATTATAGTAACAAAATGTTAAGTCAATGGTTTGAATTGACGGTCTCTGATGGGTCAAGATATCGATGATAGGTGTCTAAAATCCTTAATTAGTATCAATTAGTTATGCTTACTTTGTTAATTGCTCTTGTGTTTTGCGTGTATTATGTTTGTTTTCTATTTTATAGGTATTTTGGAGTCATTTGGAGTAAATTAAGAATAATTATCAAAAAGGGAAAAATTATCATTTCACTGGAAGATGTTATTCACAGTCGGCCATATGTTAAGGGACAACCAAGCTATTCAATTTGATTACTAGTTTTATTCATGGGGATGCCCATTTCAGTTGGTGGGTGTTTAAATCGACTTTCTTATTTTAACTTAAAACTAGATCAAGATATTGCAATCAGATCCGTTACCCTTCTCTTCCAACATTGCAACTTGATGCTTCCAAAGACCACCGTCGACAGTCAAAGAGACAAATGGCGTGGTTGTTACTACTAGTCCAGAGAGAAGAAGGTTGGATTACTGTTGCTAGTGATTGAGCAGTGAATAAAAGAGATTTGGGGTCTCAAGATTTTCGAATCGGATTAAAAGATTTGGGTTTGCTATAGAAGAAAATGAAAAAGATAGCATAGTGGATCTGATTCGAGGTTCTGTGGTTGTGGAAATAAAATCAGAAAAGATATTGAAATGAAGCTGCTCAGTTGAGAGTAAGAGAATGAGTTAGGGTTCGCTGTTGAAGAAAGAAATGGAGAATAACTCAGGTCAAACAAATTGGAGAGATTGAATGAGGAACTAAAATGGGCCTTGGTTGTTTTGAGATTGCTCGAATGTGAATAAAAGGTGTTAATGCTGTATCAGGAAAGTGAAGAGAGAAGATGGCTTTGTGACTTTCCAGAGAACAAAAAATGGAAGCTGGGTTATCTGGTGGTCGAGATCTAGTCTGGTTAATAGTAGTTGTTTTAAGGTAAATTGGTAATAGAGAGATCAATCCTAGTCACAACAAGGACTACACCTTTCCTTATTGGGACAAAGAGAGAAAATCCATTTTTCAGTACTATCACTTTATTTTTATAGACTTTCCGTTATACCTCTCTCTCACACATATCATTACAAACCCCCTAGTATTACCAAATTGCCATTCTATCAGTGTTACCCTCAACTTCTCCTTTTATTCCCTCCTTATCCTCATATTTCCATGGATATTCTCTTAAAAGCTTAGGATTAGTCCCCAAGTCTTCATACAACCATAGGTTTGAGACCATATAATATAAATGACTTACCCTTATCAATGGGTAGTTATTTTTCAGGTATCAACATTAGTCCCCTAACTGTATGGCTAGACGTTAGGAAGCCCAATAATCAATCCACACATCATAAGAACAATTCCTCATGGCTAACTCCCTTGCACGCGCCTCTAAGCATGCACTACGGTTGGTCATTCCTTGATATGACGTTTCCTATCACTTTTTGGAACATTCTCGCTGTTAGAACCCTTTGATTAACCACCTTATCCTTAATTCCGTAATTTAGAGTCTTCACTATATATTCTCAAGGCCTTTCTTTACAGTTTTTTACCTTCCCATTACCGTACCCATCCTCTCTTCTTGCCATTCCTAATATTAGACGATTCCTTTAAACACTCTTCGGCGGAAGAAGAAGAAGAAGTGGAGGAGATGGAGAACAAGGCGGGAAAAATAAAGAGTGAAACATAAGCCGAATCTAGTGGATATTCTTATGATGATGATTTTCTCCCTCTTTCTAAAGACGGGGTCTCTTACTCTATCCAGGATATTCTTGGTAACTTGGATTTGCGAAGGGTTGTGAGACCTGAGACTTTTGATGATGGTATGCGGATTACGCCCACAGAAAACTACCTCGACTCTCGCCTGACCAATCCAAATGTGTTGCACTTCTCTTCCTCTCTTAAGTGTCTCATGCATCCCGAGGAAGGTAACTCTCCTCTCCACGCTTTTAACAAGATCCCGCGCATGGCTATTCAACACAGGGATTACCACCTTCCTACTGTGGATTCACGCTCTTCGTCGGAAACCTCCTCTTTCTGGGAATCTTGGGTCAAATACGTTCGTTCTAGTCCTGATCACTTGGCTACGCTCCGCTGCTTAGGTATTGATGATGCAATAGAAGCGTTTTTTTATCGCGTGGTTTCTAAATGCAAAAGCAATATGCTCCGCCTTTATTCTTTTTGGATATCTCAGATTCATACCTTCTTTTTTGCCTGGGGTGAAGCAGCTCCGGTGTTAGAAGATGTTGTTGCTCTTATGGGATTGTCGGTTCATGGGTCTCACCTATACCATGAATCGGCCATTTATGAGATAATGAACGACTCGGATAGGGCCTTGTGTGCCTAATTGATTGATTGTAAAGGTAAGTCTCGAGAGGCTATGTTAAAGAAAGGGGATGACTATCGAGCATAGGATACTCGTTCTTCAGAGAGGAGTGTTTTCGGATCAAGGAAGTCGAACAAAGGTAAATCTAAATTAACCTCGACCCCAGAAAGGTGCGGAAAGGCCTTGATATCCAGTATTAAAGGCGCCTCAACCCGTCCGATTGGTGAGAAAATGATGGTCGATGCTATGAAGGATTCTGTTGCTTCGCCATCGAGTCAAATTGTTCGAGGCCAAGCTCTTCCAGGTGATGTCAAGGTAAATAGACGCGCCTCTTTTCCTATATGGGTAAGGATTCCGGCTTTTACTGGTGGGGGAGTTGGTTCTCTTGTCCGGAAGGAAAATGATCCTTGTGCTGAATTAGCTGCATTTTTCCTTTATTGGCTTTGCCATGACATTTTCGAATACGATCCCCGCGATACAATCAAAAATGAGCTTGTGCCAATAGTCGTGTTGATGTCACGTGGTATCTTTTTCCCTTTAGATCCCATGTTCTTGGGAGGTTTGTATCGCCAGTTAGATTTCCTTTGTGAGGACATCTGCATGGTAGACGACCTTCATGAAGTTTAGACCTTTATTGCGGAGACTTGTCTTTAAGCTTGGGCATAAAAGTACTTTCCTAAATACGCCCCTCCAGTTAATGCTTTGGATATTCGTCATGAAAAGAGGGTCATAAGGGAAAATGGTACGGTTGAAACGGTTCCCACAAACTACTACTACACGAGCATGTCCCTTTGGCATGGGAAGGGGAGGTCTACTAAGAATACCCTTGTCAAATTTATTGATATTGATAAAAAAAAATTCAAGACCTTTCCTTATCATGATAATCGTTCTGGTTCTCTCCACCATGATTTTACTACAGAGATTGAAGATGTGACTCTGAATTCTTCCCAAGTTCTGACGGTCAACGACTTTGACTTGTTCATGGCCGTGTTACCTGGTTATCTCCCCAACTTTTATCTAGGTAATTTCATAGCTATGTCTTATAGTTATGATCTGGTAGCCCGTAAGTTAGGATTCGACCAAGGGGTTACTTACCATGTTCCGCGCCCATTTTCCACCAAAGATGTCAATGTCAGAAACAACTCCGACCGATTCATTTTCAAAGGAGAGGCACGATTGTCTGATCCAGTTCATTTCTCTTTCCTGCAACCTTCTCTGATGCATGGTCTCTTTTTTTCCCCGACTGGTACTTGTTTCATACGAAATTCCAAAGGCATGCTCTAAACTTCCTTTTACTAATTCCAGTTTAGTCGCCTAAGTTATCTCCAGATGATCTCAAAGTAATGCACGCTTCAGGTCGTATTAAGTTGAATGCCCTGGTAGCGCAGAAGAGCATGGTCTTGTTTTCGTCTCAAAAGGTCGTCCTCTATTCCCCTTGACCACTAGAATCCCCCATCCAGTGACGAGCTAAGAAAGGAATCTAAGAAAGGGTTGATGCTTCTGCCTCCGAGGAAAAAGCCGGCTAAGGTTCAAATCCCCAAATCAACTCCTAGCCCTTTTCCTGGACATGTATGTCTTGTGCTTAGGATTTCTTTGTTTTGTTTTTTGTTTTATTAGCATTGATGGGTATGAGTGGTCACCTCTTCGTGGGATAAAAGACTAGATGTAACGCGGGGATTTTTACTGTTTTCACGTATTCGTATACCCACTTCGGTTGACATTCTCTCCCATGTTTCGATTATAGGTTAAAACCTGAGTTGCTACAAGTCCTTCTTCTTCTTCTTTTATGGAGCGTAGGCATAGCTTAGGTGTAGATTTGACACGCGGTGGTGGGTCCATCTCTTCTCATATAAACATCATCCCATTTTAATCCTCTGGTTGCCACTACGTCTCGATATAGGGATCAACCTTGTGAAAAAACAACCAGTTTTTTTAGTTCCTCTCATGGGGTTTTTTCTCCTTCCCCAATTGGTACATCTCGAGGCTATGTGCTTTCTGATGAGAATCCTTCTGCTTCTGGTAATCCTTGCTTTCCACGTGTCACCTTTTTTATTTCATGTTTGTCCTTTTAATTTGGTTTTTTATCTTATTTATACGTCCATTTGGTTGCCTTATTATGTGTGTGTGTTTTATTTCTATATTATTGTTTATTATTGTTTGTTTTCTAGGTTCTGCTAGTGATTCCGACTCATTTTCGGATTCTTCTTTTTCTCCATCGGATCCTCGTAAGCCTTCTCCCGCTCGAATGCCTTCTCCCAATCCGCCACTTTCTGAGGTAACAATTCTACACCCCTTTTTTTTATTTTGTTTTATTAGCATTCTGCTAGTGATCTCTCTCTTTTCCCTTTTTTTAGAACATGAAGAAACACAATAACAATTCCGATTCTAAAAAGGATGCTTCAAGCGTTACAAACGGCTCGAAACATGCGCGACATGCTGAAGATAACTTTTCTATGGATACATCCAATGAGGTAGACGCGGCCACCTTTTTGGCTTTGCCGGAAGATCCTAAATTTCGTTTCCCTATAATCGTGAGTACTGATGAAGCTAGAGCAGATAAGTCTGATAGGCTAGTTCACGGCTTCTGGGTTCCTTCCAATCTGGTTGTTACTTATAGAAAAATAGTAGAGCAGAGCGGCCGTTTAGTGCAGACGAGTATTATTAAGAGCATGTAGACTTTAGTTTTCATGAATAGGGATCTGCTCGAAGTCGTTGAAGGGCTTTCTCGTGTCGATGATGTTCCTCCTAGTGCCGACAAGATGAGAGAGTGGGAGACTTTAATTCTCACGGACATGGATCTTTAATTTCCTGTCGCATGGCTAGATCAGCTATTGAACACAGTCAAAGGTAAACATGATCCGTGTAAGAATCTTTCGGCAGAAATTACCAAACTGGAACAGGACGTCGAAGCTTTGACGCGACCGGATGCGGAGAAGAAGGACGCTTTGAACAAACTCCTCTCAGCTGTCTCTGGTGCTATTGAAGTGGCTAAACAAGCTAATATCGCGGTAGATCAAGCGCGCGATGAACTTGAGAAGAAGAAACAAGACTTGGCGGCTTTCGAGGAGGAGGCTTGATTTCTTATTTGTGGGGGTATTTGTAATATGTTGTGCTTTTCTTTGACTTGGATGGTTTTCCTTGGTTTTTCTTACCCTTTCCCTGGATGATGATGATTCTCTTTCTTTCTTTCGTTTTTTTTTTTTGAGACCGTATGATGGTATATCTGTTATTTTGATGGTTATTAAGCATTTATGGTATTTAGTATAGATATGTTTATGTGTTTAATTGTATTTATTGCGGTTTTGTTTACTTTACTAATGATTTTTATAAATGGGACTTGTGTCCTCTTATTTCATATCATTTTCCTACTTGATGGCTTATCCAGCAGTTGCTTCTCTCACTCGTAATTTTGAACAGAAACTAAAAGGTCTGCTTGAAGATCGTATTGATGTAGAAACACGATGGGAGGAGACAGGTGTCACCCGTAATGAGGTTCATAATCGATGGTATCATGCTAACATTATCTATCATGTGTTTCCGATTCGTGAGCTTGTTGCCGCTGCTTTTGAGGCTTCTTACTGTGTGTATGGCTTGGCGAATGATGAATTGAATATTTTCGAACGAGCTCTTACATAGTCTATCGAGACACGTTGGAGACTTGACCAAGATATCTTCCGTACTGACAAGTTCCTTCGAGTCTTTCGTGTTACGCGTCTTTAGTTGGTTATTATTTTATTTTTTTTGTAATTGTTAAATAATGGAATAACTATTTTCAGATATGTGTCTTGCTTATGTATGTTGTCTCTATTAACTGTTCTTTCTTGTCTCATAATTTTCAATTGTTGGGCATGTTTCCGCTTGTTTGCCTTATTTCCGTTTTCTTTATTTTGCTATTATAGTTTTATTTTTAGATTTCTCTTCTCTTCTCTTGTTTTTTTTTTTTTTTTTGAGAGAACATGTTGCGGCTTCACTATGTATACCTTGACCATGGACGTTGTACCAACCCTTGTGACACCCCTTGACAAGCGGGATAGACTTCCACGCCTTTTAGTAATAAATGAAGAATTAGAGGTGTTGATGACTCGTAGGCTAGCCCATTGTCCTTCCATGCGTGCCGCTTGGGAGGAGTAACATGGGACACTTGAGGTTGTTCATAAGGCTCATGTTTTCTGATTGGACCCTTCGTGATATCCATCGTCTTCGTGGAGGTGTTTCCCGGCGCTATTTGGCCAACCAGTTATGTGCTGAGGTTGTTCTTATGATAAGGGAATTGGTCCAAAAGATTGAAACCTGTCGTGCAATAATTGCTAATCAAGATAAAAAATTTGTATTTAAAGTGTTATTAATGTGGTATTGAATGCTTTCAATTGGGTTTCTCCTTGTTTATATATTGATCCTTTCATATTTGGAAAGTTATGTTTAGACTTTATTCTTGTTCCTTATTTTATCTCCCTCTTTTTTTTATGGCGCGTGATTGTTTAATGTCCGAGGTTGCTCGTCTTACTCAGATATCTAGTAAGTCGAGTGTCGTGTTTGATCATTTCGACAGTGAAAATGGCATTTCTCATTCCCGTTTTGTAGATGATGATCGTTTGTTGCAAGAGGCACGGCGTCAGGGTATGCTACTTTCCCCTCTGTTTTTTGAACACCTTCGCTATTATCGGGAGCACCGCGTTGCTACCTATTTCCAATGTCTGGACGTGTATAGAGTTATGCAAGTAGTAGAAGTTTCTCTTAATTCGGCTCAGGCGGTGTCGCAAATCTTACTATATATATATATATAGCTATGTGTCAAACCGTATTTTGATATATGTAAAGAAGACGTGTGTCATGCCTCCTATTTATGTTATCTTGCTTTTATGTTTCCTTTTTTGTTTATGTGTTATGGATCGTAAGAATATACTCAATGCTCGTCTTTGCAAAGATGATTGCCTGATCGTATCCGATTAACAACGTAATCATCTCCGAGATGATGAGAATGAGTATGTCTTCCTTGTGGAGGTACTTACGATCACGATTGCATTCATTGCCATGTGCTTGCATAACATGGATGTTCATGTTAGTGCGTTGGACTTCCAAGATGACGCTTGTCCATGGCTATTGGACTTTTTATTAATGCTCGAGAGGGAATGGAGTATTGCGAGTAGAAACTAGGATACATGGTCTTGCACTCGTGCTTATGTTATTCAATTTTTGTACTTGTTATGGACTTCCACTCTTGTGGTTGTTAGTGTTTGTTTACTCAATCGTATAAGGGCACTCTATCCTCTAGCACTCTTACAAAACATCGGTGTTCCTCCCTCTTCCCTTCTCATGCCCTAGGATATGTCTTCTCGGTCGAGCAGGGGAGCTTTGCCCTCTGCCGCTATTGTGACCGTAGTGTGTCTTTTTTAGTCGAGCAGGGGCATTTTTCCCTCCGTCGATCTTATGACCGATGGTGCTTACTTGTCCGGTCGAGCAGGGGCGCTTTGCCTTCTCTCTCTCTTATGAACGATAGTGTTTTATTATTGGGTCAAGCAGGGGCACTTTACCCTCTTCTACTCTTGTGACAATTGATGTTTGTTTTATATGGTCGAGCAGGGGCATTTTTCCCTCTGCTTCTCTTATGACCCTAGGGTGTGACTTTTTTGGTCGAGCAGGGGGGTTTTTCCTCTGCCGCTCTTGTGACCGATGGTGCTTACTGGTCCGGTCTAGCAGGGCGCTTTGTCCTATGCCGCTCTTGTGATTGTAGGGTGTAGGGTATTGGCCTGGTCGAACAGGGGCGCTTTCCCTCTGCCGCTCTTGTGACCATTAATGTTTGCTTATTTTCTCGAGCAGGTGAACTTTGCTCTTTATTGCTCTTGTGACCATTGATGTTTGCTTGTTTGTTCGATCAGGGGCGCTTTGCCCTCTACTGCTCTCGTTACTTTTGTATTCGCCAGTTTGATAGAGAGCATGGGCGCTTTACCCGCTGCCTCTCTTGTGGCTGTTTGTATTCAGTTATTTTAGAGGATAGTAAACATAATGAAAAGACTCCACTTTATTTAAAATTGTCATCTTGATATAACTTACATATTATTGTCTACGCATGGAAACTCTTCAACCATTTCCAATTGTTAAAGGTATTGATTTTAGATCCGTCCATCCATTTTAGGTGATAGTACCCACTTTCTATGGCTTTCTGAATAATGTAGGGACCTTCTCAATTAGCTGCAAATTTTCCAGCACTCGCATTCCGTTGTACGAGTAGTGCAATCTTGAGTACCAACTTATCCACCTTAAAAATTCTCCCCCTAACTCCTTGGTTGTAGTGTTTAGCGACACGCCTTCTTTATGCCTCGGCGAAGCGTTCTTCTCGGGCTCTTCTTTCTTCTATTGTGTCTAGATGGGAAAAACGACTGACCTCATCTGGCGTGGTATGACTTGCCATGGTGACTCATGTAGAAGGGATGGAGATCTCAGCTGGTAAGATAATATCCTCTCCGTATACCAGGGAATAGGGCGACACTCCTGTTGAACTGTGCTTGCATATGTGGTATTTCTATAATGCTAGTGGCAGCTACTCATGCCATCTCCTGTGGTGGTTATGTACATTTCTACTGAGAATCCTTAAGAGAGTTTTGTTAGTAGCCTCCACTTGACCATTCCCCTGGGGGTAGTATGGGGTGGACTGATAGGCGTAAAACCTATTGCCGCAATCGCACGATGACTACAAAGTAGAAGCGGAAAATACAGGATCGTCCATAGGGATTGATTATAAAAAAGACGAATTATATGCTACAAATGAAAATAATGATTTTTAGAAATTGAAATTAAATAAAATAATTATACAAATTGATTAACCAGGAAGAAGTCTAGGGTTTTGGATTCTCCTACTTTTGATGTTTGTACAATTAATAATTTAATACCTTAAATTTACTCTCAAATTACTCAAAACCATATTGAACCCAATCTCATGTTTTGGAAGATAAAATGTTTAAAATTAATTATATGACTTTCGTTGTTGCACAAAAATATAACCTCCTTCGCTTGTAAAACATCAATAGTTTGAAAACCGTCCAGAACAATTAAAATAAAACATTTTAGAAGAGAAATTATTAGTCATGAATATCACAATAATAGAGTAAATATTGTCTAAGAAATAAAACTATTAAAAATACACATCAAATATAGCTTCCTCCTATACCCTAGAAAAGAATTTAGTTATTCATGGAGAAAAAGAATAGAAGAAAAACAATTAATAATTGTATATATTAATTCAAAATGCTAACAAGAGTTTTTATGAATCAACAACTGATTTCAAGCACAGTTGAATAAGCACCGACCAGTTGAGTAGTAGAAAACAGAACCGTCGTTGAAAGATAAAATTCATCTATGAAAATAACGACAAATACTGAAAGTATTAAGAACGCATTTGTTGCTGATTACTGTAGCAAAACTGTCATTGAATCCAGTGAATAAACCATGGATTTTAGCGACAGTTCCTAACAGCCTAATGTTATTTTTCTTCTTCTTTCTCCCGAGTTGCAGCAATCACGCAGGGATTTTTATGAATTCAATTTTTCTTGGTTTTCTGGCCAAGCCAGCTCATTGTTAGCTTCCCTTAGATATCTATTTATACGATAACCATAATACAATTCTCGAATCTTTTCCTTAATCATCACATAATTTCCTTTTTAATGAAAATATTAACGGGATTTGTTTTCTTTTATTTTTCTCGATCATCAATTCTTGGTAAGATTTTTCTTTCCCTCGGTTTCTGTTTATCCCTGGTTAATTGCCTTAGCTGTCCTAGAGACATTGAATAAGTTAAAAGCAACAAATCACGTTAAATTAGGAATGCAAAATCCTTAGTTTCCCGTGAAAGACATTTTTTTCCTGATTTTGGATAAGACATGAATATCTCGAAACTTCTTTTGGTTTTGATGCTTCCAAACGTGTAGAATTATAAGGAAAGAATATATCACAGTCTTAACTACTGAAAAATCTCCAAAATATTCGTTTCAGAGACTTCTCAATTTGAGAAGAAACTTTGCTGCCAAAACATGATTTGAAATTCAAAGAAGAGGGTGCCCCAGCCCAAGAGTTGGGTGTCATTAAAAATTGAGCTGGGTTCCTTTATCTATTATTGTTGGTGCCTTTAACATTTTTAAAGGGTACTTTTAAGACTTTCAAGTCATCTTTCCACGATTGTTTTATTCTTCCGAAAATACCTAAACACAATAAATAATATTATTAGTACAAAAATCGGGAGAAATAATATACAAATTCTTTGGCTATGGGAATCATTACCCTATTTGAATCGAATTGATGTACACGAGTTTGCACTCAAACGTACTGAAATTCATATATAAGAAAAAAAAGCACTACTCAGATAGTCGTACAATGGACCACGATACTTGGATTCTAACAAACCACAATCATATGAATAGATTAAGAAGATGGATACGGAAATGGAAGTGTGCGCATGTTTACTAAGGTGAACGGTGTTTCCCAGAATATCTGTATGAACATCATGCCAAGATGAATCTTAAGAGATACGCACCCACTGGTCTGAATCCTAATTCTAGTATCAACTCAGCTGGAATATACAAGGGCCCCTGCGGTTTATTGAATATATACAATTATTATTATTATTTGATTTATTTATACTTTTTTATTACTATTTTTTTCAATAACATGATTAAATCTTTTGAATCTAAGTGCATGCTCCTTTTCAGCAGATTACATGATTGTTCCCATGGATCCTGCGTTCCACGCTTGCTTAGGCGACTGAGACAGGCAGAACATACACATATTGCTATCAAAGTGTCATTTAAAAAAAAAATATTGGTCAAGTTGAATTAGAATAATGGGGCTTGATCTCAGTCAATCTAATTCATCCTAGCGAAACAACAAAGCGATACTAGTGCCCCACCAAATCACTTAGAAAAACACAAAAGTTGTAAAAATAAAAACAGAACGTGGTATGGTGATGACTCCGAGATATGGTGACAACTATCATGTTATTTCTGTGAGCTATGTCCTTTTATGAATAAACCATTTAGATGGGCACACCAACTCCTATAGACAAGAATTTTGTTTTCATCTACCTAGAATGGTTAGTGTCATCCTGAATTGTTCACAAGTTTCTAAAGTTTGGAGTTTTTGGTACAACTAATTTTTTAAAAAATTTCTCCCTTACCTCCAAACTTATATTGAACATAGTCCTCGATGTTCTAAAGATAAATGAATGAAAGCATGAACAATTTAAAAGAGAAAAGGAAAGATATTACCAGCACCGGGTACCGAAAGCATATGGGTTGCCTCACATAGAGCGCTAAGTTTAAAGTCTTCAGCCAGACCAAGAAAGGATTAGTCACAACTTATGATCATATAACAATAATCGAAATAATTGCGGATCCTTAAAGTCAATCAGTTTTGACTCACAAAGTTGACCAAAATAGAATTGTTCTAGCAAAAATATTCCTACAACACTCCTCGAGATTTGTATTGAAAGATGAAATCTTGACCGTCAGACGAATTAAGATTTGTTTCTGATGGATGAAACATGGATCGTTACATGATTCACAATATTCCTCGAGATACGTTTTTGATGATGAAGAGATTCCAACTCAGCTCTCCAGTGATTTTAGCTTCCTTGGAATTGTTGATGAATGAAGAAGGCGGGTACCTGCAAGGGCACTCCGATGCCTCAATGAGTAAGAGCTTTAAGCAGATTTTTGTGGAAAGAAAAGGATTAAAAAATATGTACCTTTCCGATTGGAATTCTATCTTTATTTATAGATCTTCCTAGTAAATGATTCCCCTTTTTCTAGGGATCAGTAACTTCCAGGTTTGAATATTTACCTTGTCTTCCCAATAACTGATTCCCCCTTTTTCTAGGGATCAATAACTTCCAAGTTTGAATATTTACCTGGCCTTCCCAATAACTGATTTCCCCTTTTTCTAGGGATCAGTAATTTCCAGGTTTAAATATTTACCCGATATTCTTTTGTATAGAAGCTAGAAGATTAGGCTATTAACCCTTCATGGACTTAGACTTCAATCCATAACCCAATTAAATTTTTTATTTAAGGTTAATGGGCTGAAGATCTTATTAAGCCACTTCAGGTTTATATGGTCCAAATATTACCCCTTTTAATCCCCAACTTGTTGATCGATTAAGAAGAGTGTCCTGGATTAGTTGCTTCATAATTTTATTCGTACGCCCCAAACTACTTGTTGAAGCGACTACATGGGTTGCTTTCGAACTAGATTGCACTTAGAGTTGTGTGGAACCGAGATATTTTTATAGCTCGTAGTTCAATTGTTGTATCCTTCCGTCAGCTTGTTTATTTGTATTGGCACTTCATGAAGGTGAAGACGACGGACGATTTTTTTTTGGACCACGTTCCCTTTGCTAACATCCGTTTAAGTCGTCGTTCATGCAGACGCAACGGTGCTTCGATGTAGAAATAGACTTCTTATAGCTGTGGTAGACACTAACCAATCTCCCTTTTTTAAGAACTGTATTTTTTTATTATTGTTATTATAGCCTTGCACTATCCCATTATTAAAGTGGGACCCATAAATTGATCTTCTCAGATCACTTGTATAGCTTTATCATATGAATTAGTTCTCACAAGCTACTTTATTATAGCTTTGCACATGTTCCATTATTAAAGTCCTTTTATCCATTTAATTTGTACTCAATTGACTGTTGACGCTACTGACAGAAGAACCTACTCTTTTTATTAATTGTTTACTGACTTTGAATGAAACCGTATAGCTTTTCGCTTCCTTATCGATTTCGCTGATAAAGAAGTACAGTGGATCCGGTATCTAATGTCTTTTATTTCCTCAATAATAGTAACTAAATCTCATCCCACATTAACTATATTGACTTTTACCCTTATTAAATACTTCCTCCGTTTTAGAAAAAAAATTATTTTCTCTTTAAGTTTTTGTTTTAATAAAAGAGTTACTTTCATTTCAATATAACAAACTTTTAAAACTATCCTTATTATTTTAAGAAATATTATTATTTTCATTATAAAGATATATGTAGTAATAAACTTTTTGTTAGGATAAATCTAGAAATAAATTACAAAAGTTATTCTCTCTCATATTGCCTTAACAATTGTGCAAATAGGAAAAATAACTTTTTTCCTGAAACGGAGGGAGTATATTTAATCTTTTATAAATAGAAATAATTACGACTCTTCTTTTTTTTATTTCATTATTCCAAACTCTTTTGAAAACGTCAAGTCTTGCCTTCTGTTATCTTCTCTTTCTTTTGTATTATTTCTTGAACTTTCTTCCAAAGTAATTAATACCCATTATATCACTTCCCTTTTATATATTAGATGTTAGTCCATTGACTAGAAAAATATATAACTTGGTTGTCTTCTGTTTGATATTATGCACAAATCATCTTTGTGCTCCTTTTTATCTTTTCTTCTTATTTAAATGGAAGACATAATTATCTCCTTTGTATTTTCTTATTTTTTCTGTAATTATTTGTATATTCTTTTATAGATGACAAAAGAAAACTGTGTACGAGCTCATGAAGGCATCCTCATGGCAAACCGATGTAAGGTGGTTTTGAGTAGAAAACCAAGAATGTCAGTGAAGCCTGTGAACTTATTTCCATCTTCCGATGAACCCGCTCTGAACACTCAAGCTGGTTTGAGTGGTCCTTCAATAATTCCTAGCTCGCCGACATATACTCCTAGTTCACCGTGCAAGTCTCTGAAGGAAATCTTTGACGGGGTGACTTCATTTGATGTCCGTCCGAATTTTATGGCGGCGTCTATGAAGAAAAATGGTGTCCCAATCACGAAGTATGAGTCGGCTATCTTTGACTCCAAAATTGCCAAAGGTTTAGCCGATGGATGCCTCTTGCCAAGGGATCGTGTGGCATATTCTCACATTACTGACTAAGCAGAAATGATGAGTATTTGTTTCCAGAACATATTCCGTCTGTTGGAGTCTGTGTAGCGCGTAAATCAGATGCAGAAATCTGCCACCCATGACCGAGATAGAGTGATTCGAGCTGCCCTTGCCAATGGTAATCATGAAATTGCTTGCATTCGATCTGAAATAGCCCTTAAAGATTTGGAAATTGAAGACCTCCGAGCTGATGTAGAGGAATATCATTGAAAAGTAACATGAATATTTTTATTTTATTTTTCGAAGTATTAGCTAATTTTCTTGTATTTTTTTTTAGTTTGTTCCTTAGGAATCTTTATTGAAATAATTCTTTCTTGTTGTGTCTTCTATTTTCTGGTTATGATACTTTTTTTTTTGAATTCTCATTACCCTGAGATGGGGTTCCATTGCCCGTGAAACTAGGTTCTTGCTCATTTTAAGCTCGCGCTAATATCAATTATCTTGCTCATAAATTCGCGCAAGATTTGACTAAGATCGTGCAAGGTTAATTTTTAAAATATTTCCTCTAATCAAAGAAAATTTGGTTTAACTCTCACTGCCCTAAGATGGGGTTCCATTTCCCATGGAACAAGGTCCTTGCTATTCTTGAGCCTGCGCTAAACCGGTTTAGATCTCTCGCAAATTTGCGCAAGTATTGACTAAGACCATGCAAGGAATATTTCTTCAAATATTTCCTCTAATCAAAGCCAAGTTGGAATAGGTGCTAGCTATGCCAGAGTCATTTTCTGATATCTCTGGCTAGTATGCCCGAAATTTGTTTTCGGTCTTGCTATGCGAGCATTATTGCTAAACGAGTCTGGCTAATATCGAGGTTTACGCATTACTAAAATAAAAAATAATTTCTAAAAATATGAGTTAATTGTTTAGGCTTACTTCATGAGATATGTATTTCTAACATGTACTGCCTCAGTTCATACCAAAGCTATTACCTCTACCCACTTGGTGAAATAGTCGGCTGTTGCTAACAGATATTGACACCCCCAGGTGCAGAAGGAAATGGACCAACAATATCCAATCCCTATTTACTAAAGGGCTACAAACTCATGAGGGGGTGAAGCTTGTTCGCTGGACGTTTAAGAATAGGGTCGTGTAGTTGACATGATACACACTTCTTTGCGTATACTTTTGCGTCTCTCTGCATTTAAGGCCAGAAGTGTCACTGGATAAGAGCATGTGTGCTAATCTCCTTCCACTTGAATGGTTTCTGTAACATCCCTCATGTGCTCTTCCAGCTGCTTTCCTTCATTTGGACTCACACAACGCAAGTATGGTTCCATTGTAATTGGTTTTTGTAGATTTCATCTTCAATTAATACATACCTCTATGCATTTTTTGATGCCTGACCATCTTGGTACTTATCTTCTGGAAGTTCTTGATCTCGGAGGTAACGAATATTTGGCAATCTCCAGTCTTCACATTGATTTTCCTCTTTAATATACATTGGATCGTTCTCTCTTTTTTCTCATGAATCAACTTGCATAGATCTATTATTGCTTTCATTGGTACATATGAGATTCGCTATGAAATGAGCTTCGTGAATGCTAGGAAATTCCTTGAATGCATGTCTATTTTCAACCTTCGGTTTTTGCTCGATACTGAAAACCTCGAACTTCTTTGCCAATTCGGTTATACATTCAAGATATGATGCCAATTTTTTATTTTTTGCCTTGTATGATCTGGTAAAATGATGCGCCACTATCCTTGAGTCGTTTGTCAGTTTCACCTTCCGTGCTCCAAGATGCAACGCAGTTTTTAGGCAGAATATTGATGCTTCATACTCGGCTTGATTATTGGAGTCTGTGAATCCTAATCGGATAGCTTTCTCCATCTGCAAACCGTCTGGAAAGACCGATACACATCTAACGCCTGTTCCATTGATGTTTGTTGATCTGTTATTGTATAATTTCCATATTCTATCTCCATCTTCCGACAGTTCTTCCGGGTCCACGAAGTTAGTTGGTATGTTTCTCTTTCTCGAGAGTGTTTTGACCGTCTCCGTGTACTCCCATGGTAAGGGAATCGGATTTGCTTCTCATTCTTACAGTATTTCTTCATCCTTGGTAGATGAGATGTCATCTACTGGAAAGTCCACCATCAATGATACCAGCGCATGCCCTTTTTCAGTTGTTTTTGGCTCGTAAGTAATCCCATAAGCGCCAAGGTAGGTTGCCCATGTAGCGATCCTGTTTGAATCATATGCTTCTGCAAGAACTTTTCTTAAGGGATATTCTGTGTATACCATGATTTTTTGTCCTCCTCCGAAGTAAGGCTTCAGATGTCTTGCTGTGTGCATCAGTGCTAGAGCTACTTTCTCGATTTTCGAGTACCTTGTCTCCACCTCTGTTAGGTATTTGCTAACGAAGTAGACAGGTTTCTCATTAGGTTTAAGTACAAATAGAACTGTGCTTATGGCATAATCGCTTGCAGTAAGATAAATATAAATGGTTTGACCCATTCTTGGACTTGAAAGGACGGGAGGTGAAGTTAGGTACCTTTTGATTTTATTGAAAGCGCATTTGCAATCTTCATTCCATCCAAAGCTTTCGACCTTCTTCAGGATTTGAAAGAACGACTTACATTTATTAGAGGCTCGTGAGATAAATCAATTGAGAGCGGCCAATCTCTCGGTAAGTTTTTGTACTTCCTTCTTTTTTTTCGGTGATGGCATATGGAGTATTACGCTGATCTGTTCCGGGTTCGCTTCAGAACCATTCTGTTTTATCATGTACCAAAGAAATTTCCCAAATGTAAGTCCGAGTGAGCACTTGGCGGGGTTTAACTTCATTCCATACTTCCTTAGCCGCTCAAATGTCTTCTTGAGGTCTAAGAGATGAGATAACTTTTGTTCGGATTTCACCGCCATATCATCGATGTAAACTTTTATAGTTTTTGCTAACATGTATTTGAACATTTTGTTCACTAGACGCTGATAAATTGCCCCCTGATATAGCATCGACCAAGTCTGGGACCCTGGAAATGAATATGGATCACTTGGGCATGCTTTATTAAGTTTGTAAAATTAATACACACTCTGATTTTACCGTTCTTCTTTGAACATTATAAAATCATGATGCCTGCTTCTAGCATTCTTTCAATCTCCTCCGCAACTTTTGTTTTACGTTCCAGAGCCATCTTGCATGGTTTTTGCCTCATTGGTTTATCATTTTCCCGGATATCTAGCCGATGCCAAACAATAGTGGGGTTCGATTCCCTGCATATCCTTCGATCTCCAAGCAAATACATCTTTTTTTTCTTTCAAAATGGAAACCAAATCACGTTCATTTTACGGCAGTTCTGCTCCGAAAGGTAGTATCCTCCTCTTGATTCCCAACTTGTACCTCTATCAACCTTTCGATCTTCGGTGGTCCTTATTTTCCTTTCTCCTGGTGCGTGACAGGGAAATGGTGTGGTTGTTGTAACTTCTTCTCGACTTGGAGTATCTTCCTTTCACCTCTGACTTGAGGTATTCTTCCATTGCGCTTTCGTGACACTTATGAGATGTTACTTGATCGCTTATGACCTTCACTACTCCTGCTGGTGTGATAAATCTCAAACACTGATGAATTGTGGAAGTTACCACCTCCATGGAATTAATCCAATCTCGGCCAAGTATAGCATTGTAAGGTGCACGATAATCGAACAACGGGAAATATTGCATGAACGTTTTTCCCGCGACGCGTGTAGGTAAGCTAATTGTTCATACCGGAGTCACAGTTTCGCCACTGTATATGAGAATCAGATTATCATCAACTTTGACTTGCCTTTCGTTCAGGCTCATCGAGGAATAAGCTCCTGAAAATATGACGCTCATTGAGCTTCCAGTATCGATCAGGACACGTCGTACCTTATATATTCCGATGAGTGCCAGGATAACGATCACATCGTTATGTGGGTGATAAACTACATCGAAGTCGGCATTTGTAAATGATATCTCCGTCTTTCCTTCTTCCAGAGTCTCAGTGCCAATCAGATTGACATAATCCACCATGTTCGATATTCTCCAATCTTGTATTTGTCGTATCTTCGGGCGTGTATCATTCTCATGGGCTTTTCTTGAAGCAGAATCGATTCTCGCATGGCTTACCAGGATTTACCATGATGGATCTCTTTTCACATACTGTTGGAGTTTCCCTTCACCGACCATTTTTTCGACCTCGGACGCTAGCATTCTGCAAGTGTCTGTGGAATGTCCATGGTCGTTATCATAAGCATAATATTTTATTTTATCTCTTTTTCCATTGGTATCTTTGAATAGTGGTCTCGGAATAGGGAGCGAAACTCTGATATTCTTGTGAAGTTCTCTTAATCCAATATTGAGACTTGGAAACTTTGTTCCTTCCCTTCTTTGACTCCTTTTGTACTCTTCTGTTTCTTCACGTCGTCTTTTTGAACTGTCACGATTTTTCTTCCTTGAGTAGTCCTCCGGATTATGCTTTACTTTGGACAGCATCTCCGTTGTTGACCCTTTCATCCATGACAACTTCGCTTTGTTTTCATTTTTCCTCCTTGCGTAGCTATTTGCCCTTGCATACAATTCTTTCAGGTTTCCAACCGGTTGCACGGTTAAGGAATTGGACACCCCAAATTCATCATAAGGCAAGGCATTCTTGTATGCTTCAATGATGAGTCCAACATCAACTTTATCGACTTCTCCGACTTCTTGATGGAACCGCTGGTTAAAAGTCGCTAAAATTCCGTTTGTTTCTTTGTGCAGTCCAAACAGATGACTACTTCCCTTTTTGCCTCCCAGATTGATCTTATACTGCTCAAAAAATACATCTGACAGCATTCCGAAGTTCGCAATTGAATTTGACTATAGGTGAAAGAACCAAGTCAAATCCTTCCTGTTAGTGTTACAGGAAAGGTTTTGCATAATAGATCATCACTGTATCCCCATAGGCTCATCGAAGCTTGGAAATATTGAACATGTTCTACAGGATCACCGTTTTTTTCGTCAAATAGCTCCTTAAACCGGGGTTGCACAAAATTTGATGGAGGACGAAACCATATTATCTCCTCGATGAAAGGTGATTCCATCGATCTTTTCATTGCTAGAACTTGTAGCCTCTCTTCTCTGGATTTTTTTGAGAGTTGTTCGATCATCTCGCTCAGCTTCCTTTTATTAAGTTCTTCGATTTGCAACGAATCTTATTCAGTTACTCGACAGATTCGTTCATTTATGACTAACTCTTTGTTTGGCCTAGATTTTGCTTTCTCATAGTTGTGTTTCTTTGAGCGTCGGTTTCCGTCGTAGTACTCTTTCCGTTTTCATTCGTCGAGGTACTCCTTTCTCCTTCGCTCGTCTAGGTTTTTCTCCCGTTCGCTTCTGTTGTTTCGCCATTGGCTAGGTCCAGATTGTCGTTTCGTCTCTTCAACGGAGTGATTCTTTTCTTAGTGGTGATTCGGCCTCCGATCTTCAACAACTTTCCTTTCAGATAACCTATATCTCTTATCGTAACCATTATGCACTTGTTGTGTTGTGCGTGACGGCACAGAGTGACACTTTCAGAGTATTGTGTACTACCTATTTGTGGTCTCTTTTTAAGAGACGCTATCAGTAGTTTGTTTTCTTTCTCTAACTCATGTAATCTTTCGTGCAGAGTCAAATCTATGAGTGTTACTCCTGTCCTATCCACTTGCACAATACGCGGGACTAAACGAAAGCCCATATTGGTGAGGGAGTTCGGACATGAGTTTAGCATGTTTTTTTGGTGTTGATCATCATCCTTTGGACATCTGTTCAAATTCACACCATCACTTAAAGGTGGAGTTGCGATACGTACCCATCGATTTCTTCTACTTATCCCGTGGGGATAAGTTCTTGCAAAATGACATCCTGATGTTGTTGTTTCCGGTGATGTTTCAACCCCCTCTTGAAGCGGGTGATCAACATCGCTATGAATTCCCCATATTCTTGCATGCGAATTGTTGTTCATATCACTCCGATTTGCCTGTGATGTTGTCATGGATCTTGATATGTATTCCTGAAGATTACTTTTCTCCCCTTAGTCGGCGCCTAAAGATATTGTAGAAAAACATATTTCTATAATACTCCTCGAGATTTGTATTGAAAGATGAAATCTTGACCGTCAGACGAATTAAGATTTGTTTCTGATTGATGAAATATGGATCGTTACATGATTCACAATATTCCTCTAGATGTGTTTTTGATGATGAAGAGATTCCAGATCATCTCTCCAGTGATTTTAGCTCTCTTGGAATTGTTGATGAATGAAGAAGGGGGGAGGGGGGGGGGGGGGTACCTGCAAGGACACTCCGATGCCTCAATAAGTAAGATCTCTAAGAATATTTTTGTGGAAATAAAAGGATTAGAAAAATGTGTACCTTTTCAATTGGAATTCTACCTTTATTTATAGGTCTTCCTAGTAACTGATTCCCCTTTTTTCTAAGGATCAGTAACTTCCAGGTTTGAATATTTACCTGGCGTTCCCAATAACTGATTCCCCCTTTTTCTAGGGATCAGTAACTTCCAGGTTTGAATATTTACATGGTTTTCCCAATAACTGATTCCCTCTTTTTCTAGAGATCATTAACTTCCAGGTTTTAATATTTAAATGGTCTTCTTTTGTATAGAAGCTAGCAGATTAGTTTATTAACCCTTCATGGACTTAGACTTCAATCCATAACCCAATTAAATATTTTATTTAAGGTTAATAGGCTGAAGATCTTACTAAGCCCACTTCATATTTATATGGTCCAAACATGAATATATGAAATTGGTGGTCATTCTCATGAAAATGCATCGATTTAAACTTCCTAAAATATTTATGTTTGGTTCCAAAGTTTACGAATTGACACATATGAAGTTCAGATGTTCCTGCATTTGGTAGAAAAGATTTGGTGGGAAAACAAAGTCAATGATGGTATTATGTTCCTGGTAAACCACATAAACCATAGGATGGGTTTCTGACGATTGAATTTCATTCTAAACAAAATCAGGCTCGGGGAAAAATGTATGAAGATAATTTGTTAAAATGGTAGAGGCACATATTTCAAGTCCAAGTGACGGACTTTAAGCAGGGATATTTGAAAATCACAAGAATCATCGGTACCCCCAAACTTAGGGTAAACATTACTCTTAGATTCTTCTGGGGACTGGTTACCTAAATGATCCAAAGAACATCATCATCAAAACCATACAATGTGTTATCCAAGGTGTTCCTAAAAGCCTCTTCTTCTAATTCAGTGATCCCAAGAGGTTCATCACATTCATATAATGGATTGTTAAACACAGTGCTTCGTAAATGATCATGAACATCCATGCAGTTTATGAAAACATCCTCACTCATATTTAAAATCTCTACGAGTCTATCATCTTCATTAGAAACTATTATTTTTGAATCGTTCTCTAAATTACTAGTCTCATGAAAAACTCGTTCTTCTAAACCATCATCTCTTCATAATAATGGTATCTCTAGTTAAATCCTTTTCCTCTTGAATATGTAAATAATTATCAACATTATTAAGATTGGAAATAGAAACATCATTATTATCATGAAGCTCAATTGGTTTAAAAATTTCTTGATCATTATGACTACGAATTTCAAATTCTTTATCAATATTATCCTCATCCTCATAATGACATGAAGATAATTGAACCTTATTTGAACAAATAGTGTCTTTGATTCTAACCTCGTCCTCTAAATTAGTTAAATATTTATTATCAAGGGTAAAATTGGAAACACTATTTTGACAATTATATTCATTTTGAGCAATATTAGCAGCTAATTGTTCTTCTTCTTCAATATTCTCTAAACGTGTCTTAAATACACTGAGAACAGTACTTAGCTGCAAGTCTTTTATTCTGATCTGATTCACACCTAAGTGACTCTTCATAAAATTTCTGGATTAATACGTCACTCCTACATGAACTTTTAGTCAACTTTTTGAGTGAATCTTCTAAAGAGATACTTTGATCATAAGAAGCATAATATTGCTTATTTACCCTCTCATACGACTGGTGATCGTGCAAATAGTAATTGGGATCACTATGGTATGAACCATAACCTTCAGAAGGCTGGTAATGGTCCCAAGTACTATCTACACTATAGTCATAGTACTGATAATGTCCATTTTGAAATTCGATCGATATTCATTGTATTGGTCCTCATAATACCAGTTCGGCATATTTTAAAAAAAAAAAAACAGTGCACGTGCAAATGCAGGTTCAACTAAAATAGGTATGCTCAGGTTACCTTAGCAAAATATACCTACAATCAAAGACTGGTCAAAGGTACATGTCTAAGGCTCGTGGTGGTTCGGTTGATAACACCCAGAGGGTTCAGCTTAATATCCCACGTGTTTTCATAAAATTCGCTGCCGGAAGATGCAATTGGTGTGTGCAAGTGTTTTTTTTATATATATATACAAAATAAAATAAAATAATAAAAATAAAGATTTAACTAAAAAAAATTAATGAAATAAAAGTTGGGTTATATTACTTACCTTTTTAGGTAGACAATTCCACAATAAATGTAAAAATAATACTTGCACATCAAAACTAAAAAAAATACCTAAGTAAAATCTAAAAGAGAAAATAAAAAATAAAATAAAAATCCTAAATTAATTAGCACAAAAATTTTAAATAACCAAAAATAATAATTCTCAATCCCCGATAGTGGCGCCAAAAATTGATAGGCGTAAAACCTATAGCCGCAATCGTATGACGACTACAAAGTAAAAGCGGCAAATAAGGGTGGTCCACAGGGATTGATTATATTATTTCTAATTAAAATACGAATTATGAGCTACAAATGAAAATAATGATTTTGAGGAATTAAAATTAAATAAAATAACTATACAAAATGATTAACCAGGAAGAGAAGTCTAGGGTTTTGGATTCTCCTACTTTTGATGTTTGTACAACTAACAATTTAATACCTTAAATCTACTCTAAAATTACTCAAAACCATATTGAACCCAATCTCATGTTTTGGAAGAAAAAACGTTTAAAATTAATTATACGACTTTTGTCGTTGTACAAATATTAACCTCTTTCGCTTATAAAAGACCAACAGTTTGAAAATTTTCCGGAACAATTAAAATAAAGCATTTTAGAAGAGACATTATTAGTCATGAATATCACAAATAATAGAGCAAAGATTTTCTAAGAAATAAAATTATTAAAAATATACATTAAATATAGCTTCCTCCTACACCCTAGAAAAGAATTTAGCTACTCATGATGAAAAAGAATAGAAGAAAAACAATTAACAATTGTATTTATTAATTCAAAATGCTTATAAGAGTTTTTATGAATTAACGACTAATTTCAAGCATAGTTGAATAAGCACTGACGAGTTATGTAGTAGAAAACAGAACCGTCGCTGAAAGATTAAATTCATCTATCGAAATAACGACAGATACTGAAAGTATTAAGAACGCAATTGTTGTTGATTAATGTAGAAAAACTCTTTGAAAAATCCAGTGAATAGACCGTAGATTTTAGAGACAGTTCCTAACAACCTAATGTTCTTCTTTTTCTTCTTCCCCCCGAGTTGCAGCAATCACGCAGAGATTTTTCTGAATTCAATTTTTCTTGGTTTTCTGGCCAAGCTAGCCTCCTTGTTAGCTTCCCTTAGGTCTCTATTATACCATAACTATAATACAATTCTCGAATCTTTTATTTTTCTCGATCATCAATTCTTGGTAAGATTCTTCTTTCCCTCGGTATTGTTTATCCTTGGTTCATTGCCTTAGCTGTCCTGGAAACATTGAATAAGTTAAAAGCAACAAATCAGTTAAATTAGGAATGAAAAATCCTAAGTTTCCGTGAAAGATTTTTTTTCCTGATTTTGGATAAGACATGAATATCTCGAAATTTCCTTTGGTTTTGTTGCTTCCAAATGTGTAGAATTATAAGACAAGAGTTATTACAGTCTTAACTACTGAAAAATCTCCAAAATATTCGTTTCAAAGACTTTTCAATTTGAGAAGAAACTTTGCCGCCAAAACATGATTTGAAATTCAAAGAAGAGGGTGCCTCAATCCAGTGTTGGGTGCCTTTAACAACTAAGTTGGGTGCCATTAACACTTTTCAAGGGTACTTTTAACACTTTCAATCCATCTTTTCCATGATTATTTTATTCTTCCAAAAATACCTAAAAACACAATAAATAACAATATTAGTACGAAAATCGAGAAATAACAATAGGCAAATTTGGAACAAATCAAATACATAAATGTGTCTATCATGGACGTGTGTAGACGGGTATTATACCAGTCGAGTAGGTCGTAGATGTCCTTGTTGACGAATGACTTGGCATTATCGGGCTTGATTATCATTGGGGCTCCAAACCTGCATACTATGTGTTCCTTGATAAACGCGGCAATGGTCTCTCCAACATAGTCCCTTATAGGGATTGCTTCTACCCATTTCGAGTTGTACTCAGTCGCCGTAACAACATATTTGTGTCGCTTTGAGAAATTTGTATTTATTGGCTCGATCAAGTCCAAACCCCAGCTGTGGAAGAGCCAGAGTGTGGCGATGTTGTGTAACTGAGTGTGAGGTGCGTGGATTAATGACTCGTATTTTTGACAACTTACGCACTTCCTCACATGTAATGCTCTGTCTCTTTCCATGGTTGGCCAGTAGAACCCTCCATCGTAGATCTGCAAAAATAACTTGCGCATTCCTTGATGTTCCGCTTCGTGTGACTTGGTCATCACCTTTACTGCTTCTTCTTTAGATAAACATCTCATGATCGTGTTGCCATATCTTCTCCTATACAAAATCCCTTCATTCATGAAAAATCTTCTTGAATTCTTCTGTATTTTGAGTTCCGATTGCCTGCATTTGGGGAGTTTACCATATTGAATGTAATCTATATATGAATGCCTCCATTCATCCTCTTTCTCCATGCACACTTCTGCTGGTTGTGGTGGAGCATGACAATCCCTGCAACTGTCTTGAATCGTTGCTTCTTAAGCCGCCGTACTTGGACAATACACTCCTAGTCTCTGTAGACGTTGGTACAATCGGATGATACCCGTATGTCCACATGACTCATGTGCCTCTGCATTTTTTCTTCTGCTTACTTAAACAATGTGTCAGCGACCCTCCATGTGCTCGATGATAGAGAGCGCCTCGAACAGTTAGAAATTTCTTTAACACTTTTATTGGAATGAATTTCACCATAAAATTGATTCCTGACAGCAGCGCCAAAAGTTGATGTAATTTTAAAATAGTGGTAAAAGGTTCGATACTCAGACTTGTAAATGTCCGATTTTTAAACCTAATTTGTAATAACTAAAAATAAAACAAAATTCAAGTAAAATTGATTTCAAATTATGGGAAAGACTGAGACTAATGATTCCACCATTAGCCAATTTTTCAAGTGATAAAAATCTTGCAACTCGTATATTCAATTTATCCAAAATATTGCAAAAGTTAAGTTTTCAAAATAATAGTTGTAAATCAAAAACATGAGACATCAAAAGCTCTAAGCTCAGCATGACTCATCAAAAGAGAACACAACTAATTGATAAAAACCATTTTTTTCCAATTTTAATTCGAAGCAAATAATAATAAAAAGAATTACAAAAAATAAATAAAATAAGAATTACCACTTTATTATTGGAAAAATAGCTTCCTCCGTCGCCCCAGTGATGGTGATTAGCTCATCATGTTGGAAACACTCTTAAAATAATTGTTTATAGATCAAAAAGTGTTTACAATGATGAAACAAAAGTAACACAGGAGAACTGATACGCTTATAAGCGTTACAGAGTGTGTGGCTGAAGAGAAAATAAGACAGAAGAGAAAAGAACGGACTCTAGCCGCTTCAGAATTTTGAAAGAATACGCGACGGAATCAACGACCGTTCTCTGGAGCCTTTTGTTTTTCCTATTCTTTACACCAGTAGAAATTTTTTCTTCTTCCTGGAATTTTTCCGGATGCTCTCTGGCTTGATTTTTCTTCGATCCTTTTGTTATTTATAGGCTTGGGGAACCCTAATACATCATCCTTAATCGATTAAGACACCAATAACCATCCAAATCCAATTCCAATTAGTTGTAAATCCGATTCAGGGACAAACTCCCTTTTTTCGACTGTGACTAGGGGTGCAAAAAGGCCGGTTCGTCTCAGTTCTTGGTAGAACCGTGTACCTGTACCTCCTTATGATCGGTTCTCTACCCATGTACCTGTACCCTGTACCCTATACTCTCGGTTCGGTTCTGGAACCGTACCCGTCTTCTCGGATCGGTTCCGGTCGGTTCCGGTCATGTACCTCTTTTTTTTTTTTCTTTCTAGTGAGGGTCAGTAGCTTATCAATTCTAAATATTGATACTCTGGAAATAGTTTGTTCTAATATTGAGAACACTCATGAACCAGATTATTGTGTGGGAGATTCATGAAACATGTTCCTGGATTGTATTTGCATTTATCATCAAAATATATTCGTAAAAAAATATAGTCATTAAGGGAATCCACAGTCACACGACCAGATCAAAAGACTAAAGATCAAAAAATTTGATCTTTACTCCGGCCCAAGAACAGCCAGGGATAGTCAAGCGGGGTACTAGTATTGCGCATAATGTTGAGCGAAGGTTAGGGATACGCTTGAGAAGACGGACGGGATACTAGAACTTCGCTTGCTCCAGACGGTGTGATAGGGTACTGCATGATGTGTAGCGGAACGCAAACTTAACGCCCAAGTCCAGACGGTACCTTAGCACCTCGCCTAAACGACAAGCGGTTCTCCAGTAGCTCGCCTGGTGAAGCGAAATTCCAGCACCCCGTCTGAGTAAATTGTGCGTGTGCGAAAACAGCGTGTGAGGAGTTTGTGCGTGTGTGAAAACAACGTGGGAAGGAACGGAACCGGCGGTGTCCTAGCGCACCGCCTGGTATATCCAGGCGAGTTGCTAGGAGCCCGCCCCACTCTAACTTCGTTGTTAACCTAAAACAACCCTACTTTTTTCATTCTTTCTCTTGTTTCTCTTGTAGCCGCACCTATCTTCTCCGAAAACACCCATCTCCCAACCCAACTTCACACTAACCTTCCCAAACGAGAACCCAAAGTCCCGTTTCAAAATTTTGAGACTTCGCTCAAGATTTATCCAAGCACAATCAAGGTATCTTTTAACAAAAAAATTAGTGTAAATTTTTTTTTTTTTGTAAATAAATAGTAGAGTATGTTTTTTTTTTTATGTTTTGTAGTTAAATTGGTTATATAAGTTGAATAATTAACCATGTAATTATCATGTTCTATGAATTGATTATCGAATTGTGATTATTAATTTGTAATTATGGAATTGGGAAAATATTTAGGGTTTATGAATGTTATAAATTTGGTATAAAAATTTGTTGATATTTGTTAAATTGAAGATATAATTGATGAATTTATTGTTTAATTTTAGTGGGGTTGTGGTTAAATTTTTCTTGAATTGAGTAGGTTGTCTAGAAAAATTGGGAATTTATTTTGATTAAATTTAAAAACATATGTGTAAGGAAGTATTTGCAATAGGGTAATTTTTATGATATTGGGTATAATTGGTGCATTGAGATTGTTGTATTTTGTTAATGATGAATTTAGTTTTAGAATGTTTGATTTTTATTGCATTATACATATGATTATGTAATTAGATAATAACTTTTGTGTTTATCCGGTGTTAAAATAATTTTAATTGATTTGTTGATTACTTGATTTTTATCTTGATGCATTGTGGTGATTTACTCTTGATTTGACAATGTTTTATGAATTGTTTGGCTAGATGTTGAGCAGTTTGACGTCCAGATGGGTTGGCAGAAAGAAGAAGGCCAAGAAGGCTAAAATCGTGGAGGATTCAGAACCTGGCTGTATGGGACCAGAAACGGTAGATGTCCCCGGGTTGTAACATTATACCGTTATAGAAGATACTGAGGAGCATGTGTCGACCAATATTAAATATTCAACCGACGTCAATCTCAGGTTTGCCCATCGTGGTTCTCTCAAATCCGTTCTTCAAACATACCGAAGTATTATTAAACTTTCGTCTAGGGTCAAATATATAATTGAAAGGGGAGGATGAGGCCGATTACTTTCACTACCTGAAATCCCATGCTCTTATTGATTATATTTTTGAGCGGTTTTGGGATACGAAAAACACGTTCCACTTCTCGTTTGGGGAGCTTGGGTTCACTCCCCTTGATTGGGTAATGTTGACCGGCCTTAGTATTGGTGTTGGCAGATCTGTTGCGTACGACCCAGCGAAGTTTAAATTTGAATATGTCCGAGAGGATATATTTCCTGAACTCAAAGATAATACGGTGTGTAAAAGAGAAGGGGTTCCGCAACAATGGGTTTCAGATGCAGTAACTGTAAAAATTTTGACCACATATTTTGATGAAGATACTTTGACTGCGTCTAACGATGATAGTAGGATTGCTGATAGAGTGGCGAGAGCCTTCTATATGTATGTTCTGGGGCAGTTCTTCTTTCAAAATGCAAAAACCTATATTGATGTTGGATGGTTAGCTGCATTTGAGGATCTAAATGCAGTTGACCAGTACGATTGGGGTGCTTCTGTAATTTCTAAATTGTATTCAGGTCTCGCCTCAGCTGCTAGGGGACAAAAGTCAGTGTCCGGACCCTTCCAAATTTTGGAGGTAAATTATTTATTGTTGTTTATAATTCTTTTAAATAAAATTTTGTTGCTAAGTTGTTTATTCCAATGGTTATATTGATATTGTAGTTTTGGGGGTACGAATATCTGGGCATTTATCGTCCAAATAACCCTTCGGCTGAAAGTGAAAATGAATGGCCTAGATGTCGTAGGTGGTTGTGTAGCCGGAGGAAGGGTATTGACATTGTTCGGTCAAGGACTGAATTGAACCAGTTGTCTATAGACTCTGTGACATGGCAACCGTGGTAAAATGCAGTTAACTATCCGCCACCAGAAATTGGAAGAAAAGCTTTAGAGCTCTCTGGGAAAAGGTTTACATTCACTTGTCTAGACACCGTGAGTTTTTAATTAATTTTGTCATATTGCGTTATTTTTTTTTCAATTTTATTTTGGTTATCTGATAGCTATTTATTTATTGTACATTTCTTGGATAAAGCATAACATGTATCTCGGAGATCGTTGTTGGAGGCAGAACAACCCAACGTGGGGTGTTCTTACAAACCCCCCTAGTAGCATTTCCAACTTCACCGACGACGAGATTGAGGACATGACAGTAAAACTGTCAGGTCAATGCTAGTGAATATGTACGAGTCGTTTCCTACGATGTGTATTATGAATATTGGCGACATGTTACCAACCTTTACAAATATGTCAAGAAAGTTGATTGGGAGATTGAAACGTACGGCTATGCTGGTGACCGTATCAAACACAACATCCCACGTCGTCGTGAACATGTACGCATTCCTTCCCCACAACAACTACCATACGTAAGTATTCAACAAATCCTTGTAAATTTGAATATAGATTATAAATTTAGTTCAATAGTTAATCCATTTTTTTCATCCCAGGTCGCGGCTTATGATTTAGTTTAAGAGTTGTCTTATTTTACGCAAGAGTTGCGTGATTTTGCGTTAGCTGAAACTAAGGATCGAATGGAGTATTTGATGGGAAAAGACGTTGAAATTAACAACCTCCGAAATGAGAATTCCTTGTTGAACAGCCAGCTTACCCATTTTCGTCAACAACAACCGCTTGGGTTTGCCACATATGCTCAGAATATGCCACCACCAATGTCTATGAAAATGGCTCAGGGATCTTCATCAACAATTAGATCAAATATGCACAATGTCAGACCATATTTGCCGTCGTTTATCCCACAAAGATCCAACTCTGATTGAAGATTAGTTTTTTCAAATATGAATTATCTTTTCAAATTATTTTTGAAACTATTTATGTTTTGTAGTGTTAAATTAAAAACTCTGTTTTTTTTTTAACTTTCTCTTTTATGTCATTTGGTATTGTCACATCATATTTGAATTGTTAGTTGAACGACAATATTTCCAATTACTTTGTCATATCTATATTCGAAATTCTGACATTTTTTCCTTTCATTGTGCTGCTGATTTTTGCATTGAAATGGTGACCGTGTATTGTCAATTCCTTACATTGGTGACCAGGTACAAAATGTTCAGATTATTCAAATAGTTAGGATTTTCAATTTTATTACCGTTTTCTTATCGTTCTGAATTGTTACCATTTATCAACGACTATAATTTGTATTCTGATACACCTATAAATAAATGAATTTATATCTATCATTCCCATTTCAAATCCACATATTTTACATTTTGGAGAAACTTTCTAATCTTTTGTTTTTATGTAATGTCAGGTTACGAAAATTTTAGGCTTAATGCAGAGAATTTTACCCTAGAAGAAGATTTATCCATATGTCGAAACATAGTATTGCGTTATCCAGCAAGGGGTCATTAACGGATGAATGGTTCAATGAGCATGCAATGGTTAGAACATACACATGCTAACTTTTGTATGAAACCGGTAATCCCAACAACCGGAACAGAGCAGGTCTTTTCTGTCGATATGTGCAAATCACAAAGCAAGTACTAGAATTTTCTTCTTTAACCGCTAAGGTGAATGAAAGAAGAATTATGAATGAAACTGATGATGAAGTTGTTGCCAGATCTCTGGAGGAATGGACAAGATGGAAACATTCAGATTTCATGTACAAACCTCATTTCGAGATCCTAAGGGTGATGGAAGAATACAATCCTTTTATGTTGATTATTCTCCCAGGAAGTGAAGAACGTCGTCCCCGTCGTCCTACAAGCCAATGCTTAAGGTTTCATAATAGGTATACTTAAGTGTTTAAGTGTAATCTACTGATTTATTATATTTCATTTCCTTTAATGTATTCCTTTTTTAATGTATGCATTTTCGATTCAATTAAATGATTTATAAAAAAATTAAGAAATCCATACTCTAATCGGTAGTTTGAGAATTTCTTATGCATAATGTCATACCATCTTTGCCTCCGTTTATCCCACCAAGATCCAACTCCGATTGATGATTTATTTTTTCAAATATGAATTGTCTTTTCAAATTACTTTTAAAACTTTTTCTGTTTTGTAGTGTCAAAGCAAAACTCTAATTTTTTTTAACTTTGTCGTTACGTCATTTGGTATTGTCACATCATATTTGAATTGTTAGTTGAATGACAATATTTCCAATTACTTTGTCATATCTATATTCCAAATTCTGACATTTTTTCCTTTCATTGTGTTGCTGATTTTTGCACTGAAATGGTGACCGTGTATTGTCAATTCCTTTCATTGGCTTGTCAACCTACAATTAATATCTCTGACAATGTACAACGCTTCTTTTTGCATTGAAATGGTGACCTGTATTGTCATATCAATATTCAAAATCATATTTGAAGCTTCCTATAAATTAACTCACCGGCTTCTCCTTGAATACAAACCAAAAATATCATCATCTCCTACAAAACATTTTGCATCAATTTTTTTTGGCAAACTCTCTAAATAACATTCACAACTATGGTTCCTCTTATATTATTCCTCCTCATACTTCTTCTTCTTCTTCTTCTTCTTCATTAGGCGATGATGATAACAGTAGTTATTACTCATCAGACAAAAGTTCTTGCATTGAACTATGATAACCTAGCAATCACTGCTGGATTAATGGTTTCAAATATGAACTGTCCACATACACGTATAAAAATACCAAGACAACATGATGCCGGTGCCAAAATTCTATGGAGAGATTACTGTTGCAGAAACCCGACATTTCCGCCAAGTGTATTCCGTAGAAGATTTAGAATGCGTCGAGAATTATTCAACCGTATTTTGGGTGATGTTGTGGCGGTAGATAGTTATTTTGTTCAAAAAAGAGATGCATGTGGTGTTCTTGGATTAACCCCTCACCAAATGTGTGGCAGATACAATTGATGAGTATTTACGTATTGGGGAAACCACAGTTTTGGAAGCAACTCGTAGGTTTTGTATGGTTATAGTCCAATTGTACGAGGATGAATATTTGCGCACACCAACTAAGCGTGATGTTGAACTCCTTCTTGCTGAGAACCAAGAAAGGGGATTCCCATGGATGCTTGGTAGTGTTGATTGCATGCACTGGAAATGGGACAAATGCCCATCGGCTGAATCCGGTGCTTATACTGCGTACAAGGGTAGCGAAGTATTATCCTGGAGGCAGTGGTGTCGTATAATCTTTGGTTTTGGCATGCATTTTTTGATATGCCGGGTTCTAACAATGATATCAATGTGATGAATCGTTCGTATATCTTCAAAAAGCTTATCAACGGTAAAGCACCGGCAGTAAACTTTTTAATTAACGGAAGTCGATACAATATGGGGTATTATCTGGGTGATGGAATATACCCAGAGACACCAACTATTGTGACTACGATTAAACATCCAGATTTCCAAAAGAAACAAAAATTTTCTGCTATGCAGGAAGGTTGTCGAAAAGATGTAGAACGCGGCTTCGGGGTGCTGCAAAATCAATTTGCAATCATCAAACAACTAGCACGAATGTGGAATCCAGACGTGTTAGCATATATAATGAAAACTGTCATCATTCTACATAATATAATAGTGGAGGATGAACGTTTACCCGGTGATTGGCCGCATGAGTATGAGCAACGGAACCACGGTGCACCAGTAAATATTTCTAGGCACAACACTGTTGAACTTTCGAGAATGATAAAGGACCAACGTAGACGTGCAATATTCGATAAAGAGACTGGGGTTCGTTTGCGAAATGACTTGATCGAACACATATGGTCATCTCTTGGCGATGAGTGGAATTTTGTAAATCCTCTATATAGGTTTTGGGGGTAAATCTCGTGTAAGTGTACCCGCGATTCTAGCGAGAGTGATGTTATCTTTATTTATTAAGGTCTTGTTATATGACAACGTTCTTTTGAGTTCATCTGAGTATTTGAATTAGTTTTAAAAAACAAAAGAAATTTAAATTTATAATTAAATTAGGACACATTAAAAATATAACAATTTATTGATTAAAAATAAACTCAAAATAACTAAATAAATTCATAAAAGTTCAAACTTAATATGACAATGCTAAATAAGAATGGCCTCTATGATTGGTTTAATCTTTTCTTCCAAATTTCTGCCTTCCTAACTTCGAAGTATTGTCTTGATACATCATCCATTACGGAGATATCCATCGTCATTATACAAAACTCCTCTTCTGCTTCTTTCCTAGCTTGTTTTGCCGCAAACCTTGCATTTGAATCAGCTTGTTTTACTGCAAACTTTGCATTTGAATCAGCTAGTTTTGCTGCAAACTCAGCTTCTCTCTATGCCATCTTCATATCTCTTTGTTCTGTATATTTGGCGTTGAAGTTTTGTTGCTCTCTATAAATATTTTGTATCATTTCATGTTGTTCAGTAAATTTTGCTTTCCCTTTTGTCTTCTGTCATTTAGCATTTTTTTTTCGCATTGCACGGATTAATATGTTAGGCATATCTCCAAGGTCTTCATAGGCACTGGAACCATCTAGGCTTAAGTCCTGTGTTTCCTGGTTGTCCTCAACGTTGTCGTAATCAGACTCAGCTTGTGATGAATCGAAAACAGTTGTTGACTGTCTGGAATATTTAATATTATCTAACATAACTGTGTAGCAATCTTCATGCTTAAAAATTCTCCCAATAGCTTCATTGAAAAGCCTCTTTACTTATGCAATCTAGTTTTTCAATTCAATTTAGTAAAGGATTTACAATCTGAAAGATTAATATAATCAATAAAATTAAATGAGTAGTTACCTTATTTTCGGGGCCCCATCCGGTATTATGTTCCCTTTCTACTTCAGCCTCCTTTGCAGACATAAGTGCCACATCTTTACTTATAACTTGAAATCGTTTCTGAAGGGACGTCCAACTACGTGGTGGCATCGAAGGTATTGCTTCTTTCATCTGATTTAATATACGAGACCATAATTTTTTTTAAGATTGATCGGTACCAATGCTAGAATCTTGAGAAATTGACAAATGAATTCTACACATGGTAACATCTTCAAATGTAGAAAAATTTGGACCTCGGGGTTTTGATGGCGCCATAATCCTAATCGATTCGCAAACTTATTAAATTGTGAGGAAATTTAGAAATTTCAAATACAATAACAATGAATGAGTTTAGTAAAATGACATTGGTTTAATATTCCATATATAGTGTAAAAATATAGCCGTTGTACAACGCCAATGGTTAAATCAACGGTAACATATTAACGGTAAACATAATCCAACGAAAATATTGATCTAGGCGAGCAGCTGGAGTAAAGCCTGGGACGGGGCGACATACTATGACCTAGCTCGGACACAAGCGAAGCTGTGGAGTTCCGCACGAAGACAAACGGTAGCGTAAGTCATCGCTCACAATGGGCGAAACGCTGGTGTTGCGCTTGGGTGTAAGCGGCACTCTAGCTTCTCGTCTCAGCAGGCGAAGCCTCAACATACCGCTGCGTCTGGCGAACTACCAGCTCTACGCCCGTGTTTTCGAACGAAATGCTGGTACACCGCTTCTGTCCAAACGAGCTTCTACTGCCTCGCTTGATCATAATTTTTAGTCGTCGATGAGCGATTACTTTTAATCATGTACAATAGATTTCCTCGATTAAACGTAATCTTTAATCGCACGGCTGTGGCATGGTTTTGTCGACTAAAGATCAAATAACATCTTTGATCCGGGTTTTGATCGCACCATTGTAGTTGCTCTAAGGGAGGAACACAATGACTTAATTTTTATATCCTTACTTTTTTCTGCAAATATCAGGATACCGGGACTATAAACCAGATAATGAAGAAGATTATAACAACTTGTACATGAGGGAAGAATATATAGAAGGGGATGATGGTGAACTATCATGGTTTAATGCCGGGGTGAGAGTAGGAGTTGAGATCGGGCTTGGCGTTTGCCTTGGAGTTGGGATTGGAGTTGGTTTGTTGGTTCCCACATACCAAACAACTACAAGAACTTTCAAAAGGCGACTCATATAGTATGTACGGTTCACCTATATCCTAGACAGTCAACCCCGAGAATCCAAATGAAAAAAGATAAAAAAGTTTTCAAGAAAACCAGTTAAGTTAGTAGTGTTCCTGATGTGTTCTCTCCATGTTGCGAAATGTTTACTAAAAGATAAAAATTTCTTGTAGTTGACTGGATTCATATTGTTGTTGTTTGTTTAACTTGAAAACAGATAACAATGATTTGCTAAGAGTATGCATACCTAGTCCTTGGTAGTTTGGCGTCGAGACTCTTGATTGTAGGTTTGTAACTCTATTTTTGTTTGTTCATACATATAAAGTGCAGAGTATCAATGGTGTGCATATCAGAAATGAGGCTCGGGTTATCCGTGCATAAGGCTTTTATGGAAGTAATGATACATAAATGCAGAACTAGACATAAATGAGAGTGTAAGTAAGTTGAATAATGTGATGTATTTGAAATATTCGGTACCTTCGGTCAGGTATAGGTCAATTCCTAGGTAAAACTTGTACCTGGTATCCAGATGTACTCGGTTCTCTTTTTTTGTACCTGTACCCTGTACCCTATACTCGGTTCGGACTAGTTCCGTCGGTTCTGGTTCGGTCCTTCGGTTCCGGTTGGTTCTTGTGCATCCCTAACTATGACATGAATTTTCCAGCGATTTTTCCGGTGTGAATCACTCTGGTTGACGTGTGTTGATCATATCTTGGTGGTTTCTTCACTTGGGTAACTCAGGATTACCAAAAATCCCTTAAAACTCGATTCATGCAAAATCATCAACTTTCTCTTCACGTAAATAACTCTTCTGCTATTTTCTTGAATCTGAATTTGAATGAAGGGTGCCCCCAATCCAACAGGTGGGTGCCTTTATCAATTCTTCCGGGTGCCTTTAATAATTTTTTTGGGTGCCTTTAACAACTTTTTGAACCGATTTTTTCGTCATTATTTATTTCTCAAAAATACCTACAAAGACATAATAACCCATAAATAGTAGAAAATCGAACACTATCAAAATAGATAATCGAGCACAATTTAGACACAAAAATGTGTCTATCAACCCTCCAGGTGCTCAATGATAGAGAGCGCCTCGAACGATTAGAAATTTCTTTAACACTTTTATTGGAATGAATTGCTCTTCGTTGGTTTTTTCCATATCATTAAAGGCTCTGTCTTCCCTCCACGTACTCGGCAGGTCTCTGTGTTTTATCGTTACAGTTCCTTCTTCTTCATTGTTTAACTAAATTTTTTCCATGAGTGTAGCCAGGCATCTGCATGTCTGTTCGAATTCCACCGGGTGTGCTCGATCGTAGTCGATCCGAATTTTGTCATTAAACTCTATGCTTTGGCACTGTACGGGTTAAATACGCTTCCTTCACTTGAAACTCTCTGTTAACTTGACTAGCGACCAACTTGAAGTCTCCCCTGATCTATAGGTTTCCCAGGTCAAGCTCCTCAGCCATTTTTATCCCCAGTATTAGCGCTTCATATTCTGCGACATTGTTACCGCAATAAAAATCCATCTTAAAGGCGCAGGATAGGAGTTCTCCCGTCGTAGTTTCAAACACAGTGTCGGCTTCTTAGAACTTCTCATATGAGGATCCGTCGAAGGATATGACCTACGATTTTCCCCCCTCTGTTTATGCTACCTTTCCTGGCATATCGTCATGGGTAGTTGTATCATCGTCTCCAGGAAAGGCCGCCAAGAGATCCTTGATTGCTTGGTCGCAGACCCCTCGAGGTTTTTGATACTTTAGTTCGGAATCGGATAGTTGGAGAAGCCACCTTGAGGTCCTTCTTGTTAAGATTGGCTTTGTTTCCAAGTATGCGATGGGATGAGCTGCTGCGACCACGATCGTGTTTTAAAAAGTATGACTTCAATTTTTGTGTCGTGTATATCAGAGCTAGGCATGCTTGTTCGACCTTTGGGTAACGTAACTCAACGTCTTTTAATATCCGTATGACGTAATAGATAGGTGACAGGTTATCGTTCCTTCTGTCTTGTGCTATGACTGAGCCTACTGCCGAGTTTGTAAGAGCGGTATAGAGGTAAAGGGGTTCTCTTTTCACCGGTAGTCGAAATATCTGCTGGCAGATCAGACATTGTTGGAGTTTGTAAAAGGCGTCGCGTTGAGTTTTTCCCCATCCGAAATTATCATTCTTTCTTAACATTGTGAGGAATGCAGTCAGGAGCTAAGCGAGACCCGGGATAAAGCGTCTTACGTAAGATATCCTCCCGATGAAGGTTTGTAGTTCTTTTACATCTTTGGAAGGCATCATGGTAGTTATGGCTTTCACCTTGTCAGGGTCTACCAATATCCCTTCATCTGTCACCATGAAGCCTAGGAATTTTCTTGAAGTAATGCGTATTTAAGCGGGTTCATCTTCATCTTGAATTTACGGCATCGTTCAAACGCCCGTCTCAAGTGCATGATATGATCTTCCCTCTCCTTTGACTTGACTACGATGTCATCTATCTATATACTTCGATGATTTGATACAGGAGATCATAGAAGATAAGTGTTATTTCCATTTGGTAAGTGGTTCCCGCATTTTTTTAATCCAAAAGGCATAACGACATAGTAGAAATTACCATATGGAATTTGGGACGCCGTCTTGAACGGGTCTTCTACTGCCATCCTGATTTGGTTGTAACCGTTAAAGCCATCAATGAACGAGAACATCCTAGGGCGACACCCCCAGGTTGTGGGCCACAAGACTGTTGTCTAAGTCCGGTATTTTTTCATACTTGAACGCGAACACGTCTTTATACTCGATCAGTAACTCAATCATTTCTTTCTTCTCTAGCTCCCTCAGATTCCTACTAACTTTTATGAGGCGCTGATCTCCTTTTGTTCAGATGTTTACTTCCTCCATCTCATCAGCAGTCACGCTTTCTATGGCACGCTCTTCCATTACTTCCCTTATGCTCTCTTCATCTTGGACTAACAACGACTTATCTTTTTCAGCTATTATTGAGGGTGACTCCTCCATTTTGACATCGATTTTGGTCATAGCGCACTCATGCTCCGACTCAAGAGCCCCCTCGGTTAATTGCTATAATTTATAAACATGTCCCCCTTCCGGATTTGAGAAGCGTCGGAACTGGGAGTTCCCTTGTAAATTTTTTTCTTTGAAGGAGAGACAATTATCATCCGAGATGGGTTGAGTACTGACTTTACAAATTTTTCTTTGGGGTCGAATCATTTTCCCACTTTGGGAGCGGGATTAGAGAAACTGCTGGCGCTTCTTCTGACTCTTTTGGTACGTCATAAAATACAGCGTCTTCCATGTACGCCTCTTCCGACCTAAAGGGGTTGCTCGTGGTGGCGATTCAATATTGCTTTCCCCCTATGTTCGTCTTTACACATTGGTGATAAGTTGAAGCGAAGACTTTGTGGTTGAGCATCCATCCACGACCTAGTAACACGTAAAAGGCCGTGTCAACCTCTAATATATAGAAAGGTGTAAGTGCACTTATCGGCCTGATCCTCATTACTATGATGACAATGCCTATAGCAGTTTGGGCGTTTCTGCCAAACCCTTTCACTGTGGTGGCGTGCATCCGAATGGATGTCGCTTCACACCTAGAATCTCTCACGTGTAAAGAGATATCAAGTTCAGAGATGTTCCTCCATTGATAAATTCCCTCTTCAGTTGTTGCTTATCAATAGTCGTTGTAAGATAAAGTGGTTAGAGGTGCTCACATGGGTAGCAAATATCCTCGTCCGTGAAGGTGATCGCTCTTTTTGGCATCGAGTTGTATGGATTACCAGCCGCTATAGCCTTTGCTGCTTCTCGAGTTTGGTTCTCGCTGAAACCTAGTGAGTCAAAGAATTGTTGGGCTAGAATGGTTTCAGCAAACTCACTGGCTACACTTTAGGTGTTGTTAAAGATCGTGGTTTCTTCTTCCGCTTCAAACACTTTTTCCTCTGTTGTTTCCCAAGGTCTCCAAACATCCTCTGTCGGTTGTGCGATATCATCATGACTTGTTGTTGAGGAAGAGGGTTCTCACTAATCTCTTGACCTTCCATCTCAATTTCTCTTGCGTTCCCCTTCAGATTAAAAATACTTCGGAGGGAGAAACACTCTTGTGTCGGATGGTCCACTCGGCGATGATAATGACAATATCTAACATTGTTTTTTATAACTTTGTTGATGTCTTCCACTAGAGGAGGCAGTGTTATCTCATGATTTGCTACACATTGATCGAATAAACCGATGATCTGTTCTCGGCAACATGGAATGGGTGGCATTTGGTTCAAATCTATCTTTGACCCTTTGTTTCCACGCCCTGCGTTGTAGGAATAAAGCGTGGGTGGTTTTCTTATGCCTTGGTTAATTATTGCATGGTTATTGAACGCTGGTGCCGATGCTGAGTTGACTGAATATTGCCAAGTGTGGTTCATGCCTCCTAGGTTCAAAATGTCCACGCAATCCGTTATCCTTGCAGCCACTTCTTCTAACTCCATGAATTTATGAAACTTAAAGTTAGATAGGTTCCATTTAAACGCGGGTAGCATTCCCCATCGCATATTTCCACCAGAGTCTTTTCCTTGTTATCCTCATGACACTTAGGTGTTAGAAATAACATGATGTCACCATATCTCGAAGTCTATCTCAACCATATCACTTTCTGTTTTTATTTTTTTTTTGCATTTTTTGTGTTTCTCTAAGTGATTTGGTGGGGCACCAGTATCGAATTGTTATTACCGCCAGGATGGAGTAGAGTGTTTGAGATTATTTAGATTTTATCAAAAAAAAAAAGAAAAAAAAAATCGAGTATTGACACTTTGATAGCAATATGTGTGTGTTCTCCCTGTATCTGTTGCCTAAGCAAGCGTGGAACGCAGGATCCATGAGAACTATCATGTAAGATGTTGATAACGACCATGCACTTGGATTCAATTTGATCCAATCATGTTGTCAGTATATTTATAATTTTTTATTTTCAATAAATCGATCGATGGGACCCTTGTATATACTAGTTGAATCGATATTAGTATTATGATTAAGACCATGTATCTCACTCCATTAGGATTCATCCTGGTACTGACCTTCAGACAAATATGAAACATCTTTCACCTTAGTCAACACCCGCAAACTTCATTTTGTCCACATCCATCTTCTAAATATTTTCATGTGATTGAACTTTGATAGATTCTGAGTATTATGGTTGAACAACTATCTAAGTAGAGCTTTGTTTGCTTATATATGAATTTTAGTACGTTGAGAAAAAAAACTCATGTACAACAATTGGACTTATATAGGGTAATGATTCCCATAACCGAAGAATTTAGTATGCCAACTAAATAGCATGTTTAGTGTTTATCCTCAATCGTTCACGAGTAACTAGGATTGGGAGTAAAGGTTTTGTGGGTATACCGAAGAATTTTTGTATCTAAATTGTGCTCGATTATCTATTTTGATAGTGTTCGATTTTGTACTATTTGTGGGTTTTTATGTCTTTGTAGGTATTTTTGAGAAATAAATATTTGTGGAAAAATCGACTCAAAAAGTTGTTAAAGGCACCTGGGAAAATTACTAAAGGCACCCACCAGTTGGATTGGGGGCACCCTTCATTCAAATTCAAATTCAGGAAAATGGCGGGAAGAAAAGCTTTACGTGAGAATTATTCAGGATGATGCTGAACCGAATTCAAAGGGGTTTAAAACTTGTTTTTGATATCCCAAATTGAAGAAACACCCAAGATATGATCAACACATGTTAACCAGAGTGATTCACGCCGGAAAAATCACTGGAAAATTCATGTCACAGCCGGAAAAGGATAATTCTCCCTGTTTCGGATTATCAACAATTTGGAGTTTGATTTGGACTCTTCTTTGAGTCCTTATCGGTTAATAAAGGTTCCTAGGGTTAGCTAGTCCTATAAATAGCAAAGAATATCAAGAAACAAGCAATCTAGAGATTACCGAAAAATTCCAGGGAAAAAAGAAAATTTCTGCAGGTGTGAAGAACATGAAGAACAAAAGGCTCCAGAGAACAGTCGTTGATTCTGTTGCATATTCTTTTAAAATTCTAAAGCGGCTGTAGTCCGTTCTTTTCTCTTCTGTCTTATTTTCTCTTCAGCCACACACTCTGTAACGCTTATAAGCGTAACAGTTCTCCTGTGTTACTTTTGTTTCATCATTGTAGACACTTTTTGAGCTATGAAAAACTATTTTGAGAGTGTTTCCAACATGATGAGCTAATCACCATCACTGGGGCGACTGAGGAAGCTATTTTTCCAATAATAAAGTGGTAATTCTTATTTTATTTATTTTTTGCAATTCTTTTATAATTATTTTCTTTGAATTTGAGAAAAGAAGGTCTTTATCAATTAGTTATGTTTTCTTTTGATGGGTCATGCTGAGTTTCGAGCTTTTGATGTCTCATGCTTTCGATTTACAACTATTATTTTAAAACCTAACTTTGGCAATATTTTGGATAAACTGAATATACGAGTTGCAAGATTTTTATCACTTGAAAAATTGGCTAATGGTGGAATCCTTAGTCTCAGTCCTTCCCATAATTTGAAATTAATTTTACTTTAATCTGTTTTATTTTTAGTTATTAAAAATTAGGTTTAAAAATCGAATTTTTACAAGTCTGAGTATAAAACCTTTTTACCACTATTTAAAAATTATATCACCAGGTAAAAGTCGTGTCTGACAGTGATTTTGGAAACTCTTTTAAGCACAACTTTCCATCAGTCGAGTACGCATTCATTGTTGACAGGAATCTGCTGAGGTGTTCAGGCGCGTTCCCCCTTCCATCATAAGTCTTGAATTTTAGGGACGTTACTCCTCTGGATACTGATATTCGTCCACCTCGGTCGAGTACGGGGTATTCATAGAATCATACTATCATATTTTACCACTTGGTAATTTTCCTCCAGGTATTTAGCAATTGCCTCCTGCGAGATTACGCATGAGGACCTCTCTTCGTCGGTTAGGTTTTTCGATGCTTCCTTAACTATCAAACCTCCTTTTCTTCTGCTTGTCTTATAAGCTTCTGAAGTTCCCGCTGGCGCCGATTGTGCCCTTCTATCTCTGTTTGCATGTCTTGCAAAGTTTGCTTCTGTCGCAACGCATCTTTTTTTCCATGTTGTTCGTTCTTGTTGACCGTCATGTTTGGCTTTTCCACTTGGGATTTTTGTACGATCAGGGTGTTGATAATGGCCCTGATTGTTGGTTCCTCGTGAATTTTGTCCTCTATTATTACTTCATCATTGGTTGGCTGGTTAGCTAGGACATTCGGGGCGGTGGTTCCTGAGTGCATCTTGTTGGACTAGAGACGAGTCTCCCACTGTGGTCGCCAAATGTTTTAGGGTAAATTGGTAAAATGGAGACCAATCCTAGTCACAGCAAGGACTAACCTTTCCTTGTTGGGTCAAAGAGAGTAAGATCCCTTTTCAGTACTATCACTTTCTTTTTATAAACTTTCCCTTATACCTCTCTCTTACACATATCCTTACAAACCCCCTAGTATTACCAAAATTTTATTCTCTCAATGCTACCCTCAACTTCTCCTTTTATTCCTTCCTTATCCACATATTTCCATGGATATTACCTCAAGAGCTTGGGCTTAGTCCCCAAGTCTTCATACAACCATAGGTTTGAGCCCATCTAATAGAAATGACTCCCCCTTATTAATGGGTAGTCATTTTTCAGGTATCAACAGCAGCATTGAAGATGTGTTGGTTATTAAGGCATTAGGACATTTCTAGAGAAGATGATTGAAGTAATAAAATAAATATATGCTGAATTAGAGAATGAATAAATCTAAAATTATAGGGAATGAGATACAAATGGCCTGAAATTGGACGAAAATCATCCAGAAACAAACAGGACTCTACCGGATTTTCAGTCCAGTGAGTTGACTCAGTGATTCAGATAGTTTATCCAATACAGTTGAATAAGACCTGGTCATCCAAGTCAGATCAGCTGACTCAGTAGATAACTCTCCCTTAGACCACTATGACTGTTAGTTGACTGTTATAATTAACAGACCACCATTAGTTTAACCCAATTTTCTGGCAACCAATTTTGACACGATTTTTAGAAGATTTATTTTTACTCATAGGCTTAATGGTCTAGTAGGTGGAGTTATTGGACTTGAACATAGAAGTTAGAATAGATTTGACTTAGTTTTGAAAACTATAAGCGCTATAAAAGGGAGAGTCTTCTACAACAATGGGAGCTTCTACACATTTCTACATCTGATTTTTGGGAGCAAAGAGCAAGTAGCCGCCATTGTTTTTCACGTATCTAGGGTTTGCAATATTTTTATCTTCTTCTTTATTTTAATATGTGTGTCAACTCCATAGCTATGAGTAGCTAATTTTTTTGATTTGTTGGTTAAGGATTAAAGTTGATTTCTCAAACATGGTATTTGATTAATATATTAGTTTTGTCTCAATATTTTTCGTTTGTGATTCATTGTTTATAACTTTTGGATGATTAGAACACTTTGTTGGTTGAGTCAGGAATCAATTTAACTTGTTTTCATATCTAAAGCTAAATTAGGGTTTTCAATAGTAAAAGTTGACAAATTCTGATTTCAAATAGCATAAATGTGGTCGTTGCTTGTAGTGCTACATCCTAGCAATCACATATGAATCATAACCTTTGTTAAGTTGAATTTATGTGTTTTCCACGTTCAATTACATTGATTAGACTTATTTCAAAAAACGTAATGCTCAAGGGGAATTAAGCTTTATTAGTGTTTTTACACGTTGGGTTGTTCTCTAGGTAGAATTCACATTCGCATATTTTAATGTTTTTGTGATGATTTTCGGAAATAAATGGGATATTCTTGCGATCAAGGTATTCTAGAGTTTTTGACAATAAGAGATTAAATACCAGTTATAGTTATTAATACAAATACATGTTTGTTAATGATACAATCCCTTAACCAATATCTTCATCATTTTGATTACTTTCAACTATTTACCTTGCTTTTGTTTTATTTTTTATTACTCTCATAATGAAAAATCCACCCTTTGTTACTTAAGATATTGAAACGAATAATAACAGTAGCCTACCGTGGAACAAATCTTTCTTACCATATACCTAATGTATATTTATTATAAGTGAGAAAGTGAATACAATTTTGACATGATACGACACACATCAACCAACCCTTAGAGCATCACCAATAGAGGGTGGCAATATTTTTTTTTGTGACACATAGGATTTAATACCCCCATTTAACATAAATTCATCTCCAATAGTTAGGTCCTACAAACTATGAGGGATGAGATACTAAATATGAAGGTTTAGAGAAATTCTTAACTAGACTTTTGGTTGGACCTTCCATGTTATTTTTGTCCTATTTTTTTCTTTATTAATTATTTAAAATAAAATTAAACGGTTAAGATTTTATCATACAAGAAACTTTAAGGTTTAAATCACATACTATTGGAGATAGCTTATTATCTATGGGGTCCTATATTTACTACATGTATAAAACCTACTAAATAAAGGTCTTAATAAGACCTCAACGTATGATTTTTTACACCCGTCGTTGGAGATGTTCTTAATAGTTTAAATGTTGGGTACCAAAGCAACATATTGAACATTTGTTGGGTACAGAACGTTCAATATCCCCATAAAGAAAAGAGTGATTAGATATATTGTGCATAAATATAAGTTTGTTATATTTTTGATGTGAATGTTTAGTTTTTTATGGATTTCGTGTTATTTATTACATTTAATTGAGGAATTGGTAGAATGGTTTGTGTTCTTTGTTAGATTCACAAATAAATTTTGAAACTAAGATCATTATGTAAAAAAAGTTTCTTTTATTGATCTTACATCCCGTATCGTATTTCAACTTTTGCGATATATGTTGTTTTCATAGAAAAAACTACTACCAAAAAGGAAAAATGTGTAACAAACATTAGAGGAACCAGAAACATTCAAGAAAGCTCTCAGTCTTGGGAAAATAGGTTGATGACGAAATCGATACTAACAGAGCCCAGATTTTCTTCATAGCGTATTCAGGTACCCATTCATGTAAAAAAAAAAATTGAACTGATATTTTGAATTTCGCTATGTTTTTTAAATTTCTTACTGTGCTTTCATAAGTGTGGAATCTCATTCCATCATATCACCTTTTTGTACTGTATTTTCTCTACTCTTGACTCAAAAGTCATTGCATAAATCTTTTAAGACTATTTGGTTGGTTTTGATGAATTATGGATGCTCAATAATTAATATTAATCATGGCATTCCAAGTTTACATGGAAAATCATAGAAAGTTGCTAATATGCTAAAAAGGTAAATGTGCACATCTCTCTTAAAAACAAGATATGGTTGCAGGGGTGGACAATATTACGCAGGTGGTCATTACCATAAAGAAACTAAGCCAACATTCAATACATCAAATTTAATCGTCAGACTACAGAAATGATGGTCACCCTTAAGTATATGGAAATAACTATAAGTCCGATTGAGAACAAGGTGTTCCTGCGGACACTATCGTTTACATGAAGTTTTCGATACATTGAATGAATTATTGTACGTTTCACTTAAATCTTAAGTAAAGAAACTGAGAATATTTTCATTCCTTCCCATCGATAGTTGTATATTAGGTGTAGAAGTGGTGGTAGTGCTCTTGAAACTCATCTTTCAGCTGTGTGTGTTCAATTTTTTCAACGGATGGGATTCAATAAATTTACGATATACATGCTTCCTTCTATGATTTCAAATAAGCAACAAATTCTTCCAACTATAACCAAACTCATCCAGTCTGACATTCAATAGGAGTCAAATACTGCATAATTAACTTTCAGTAATCTAAGGTTTTTTAGGAGCGAATTAATGTTGGGTAAGTTAACTTCTTATATCTGATAAATTTTGGTTTATTTTTTAATTTTTATCAGGCTACTCCCCATAGAAATTGTCTTCCTGAGACGACAACTATCAGTTTTCATCATCATTTTGTTAGGGTTATATATTTTCATCCATCCAACGAATATAATCTTCTCTCATATTCATTCAACAGCTATGACCCTTAGGAACTACTTACCTGAAATGGACAACTATCACTTTTTATATCATTTTGTTAAAAAAAAATAATTGTTGGAAGGTATAACAAAAAGATACAAGCAACTATCAATTTTCATCATAATTTTGTGCAGTGGAAATTTATAACGGGTAGGAGAAGTTAACTATGCTCGGTTCGTAGCACGGGTATAAATCTAGTGCCATGATAAATCCATACGAAATTATGTGATCCTAATCATTGCTTTAGTGGAGTATCCACTAGAAAATCAAACTGTGTTAAGTAAAATTGTGTTGCATTCTACTAAACTCTTAGTTGAATTTGATATATCGATTTAACTCTTTTCTTTTTCTTGGAAGTAATTCATTTTCTTATAGTCTAAAATTTTCGGCTGCCTTCGACCGCCAATAGATAGGTAAATTCCTAGGTCCATCTCTAACATAAACGGATAAGTAAAACCGTATGGATCAAATATCCATCTTCGTTGAGTACCTCATTCGTACCGTGTTTTTAATGTTCGATCCAAAATTTTGACTCTCTAGAGCGTTCTTTAAATCTGACAAATAAGTAATGTTGTATATAATTTGGATATACCCTCTCTGTTTTTTTTAAAGTTCAACTATTTATTTTAATATTTTATTTCCTAAGAGTTGAACTATTTCATTAATCGAGGCAATATTTCTAAAATTATCTTTTTAACTGGTTATTGTTAATATGAGAAATATGTATAATTTGATACTCATATATATATATATATATATATATTCGTTATGTATGTGTTTTAAAATACTTTCTAACGATATAAAATTTACAAATATTCATGGTATAGTTTGAGAGATATGTCATTTCTAAATTATACTCCCTCCGTCCCAACAAAAGAGATATTGTCACTTTTGATGGAACAAATATAATACAATTTTATTATCCTAAGGATATAATTGAAAAAAATATCTAAAAATATTATATTTTCCCCTTTAAAAACTATGGAAACTTGAAATAGCTCAAACTTTACGAGCACAATTCAAACTAAGTTGGAAATTGGAAGAATAAAGAAACACTATTTTCATTTTCTATGAATTTTACAAGCAGGGGAACTTCTGATTTCAGTTCCTCACCAACCAACTGAATCAGTACTACAACATGGTTCTTTGGTTAACCCCCATTATTTACATTTACACGTTTTATTAAATCTTCTACTATAATCACACCAAATTAGAAGGGACGTGGTTTTCTTTTAAAGGGGATGCATTATAACTAGTGCTAGTTGAGCCTTCTTGCTGATCACTAATGTTAGTAAATTAAAGAAACATGACACGTGGAAGAAGATCAAGTTAA
>JAJJMC010002939.1:8692132-8709224 GCA_023531435.1 Papaver californicum
TGATTACCACTAAATTTTTGTCCAGTAATACAATCGGTAGTTTATGACTAAAATAACTCCCGATTGTGCATGAAGTTCATGGACAATGAAGAACAGCACAATAATCGGTAGTTAAGACAAACACGAAACTACTGATTATAACATGTTAGATTTTTAGGTTTAGGGTTTCAAACTTTTATTAGTGAAAGGTTTTGTGGTAAAAATTTGATAAGTAAAAGGATATTTTAGTATTTTTGATAGCCCTCAAATTCGCCAGATAAAATAACGCCGTCATTTTCATTCCCGTGTTTTTGGACAAAATGCACAACCGTTACAGTTACACCAGGATGTTCAGCCATTCTTCCTCCGAATTCTAAGGCTTCACGATCATCTGGTCCACCGAAAAACACTAACAAACACCTTGAGCGACATTAACAGATGCTGAGTTTGGCCCTGGTGTTTGTTGCCCTCCACTACCTAATCCACGGTCCACAAACACCGCAACTGAACAAGGTGCATCTTTTAGAACCCTTTGATTAACAGTTCTCCATCCTGGTCCCACGTTTTCCATCTCCGCGTTACCATTTTCCACTTGGTGACCTTGTTTATGAAAAGGTAAGATTAACATCGTAACCCTCTTTTCTTCTGCCACGTGGCAAATATCCTCGTGCATGGTTGGTAAAGCTGATATGGTTGTCATGGGCCGTACATCGACTCGACCAAGTTGACCGTATGCTTCGAAAGCGATAAAAACTCGGTCCTGTGACTCACCCTTTCTATGGTTCTTACAATGTAGTCTATTTCGGCCGGTACGATCGGTATATCGCCGGTTTTATCGGTTTTGAAATACAAGCGAGATGAAATCCGATATACCGGTGAACGGTATTTGACCGAAAAAATCGGTCTGTATAACCGGTATTACCGATTTTATTTTATTTTGATTTTTTTTAATTTTTTTTAAAAAAATCAAAAAAAATCAAAGAATAAAAAATAAAAAAAATTATCCTTGTTTTAGGGTTTTCAATTGTTACTCATATTTTTTTAAGTATTTTAGATTTGTATATGCATATGATAATATCTATAATTAATCTAATGATCTTGATTAGAATTGTAATATTCTTGTTTAATTAGTGTTTTAGACGATGAACTTTGAAGTTGTTCTTGTTTCTTTTGTATTTCCAATTTGAACTTTGTATGGAATCTATGGATCTATATATTTTGGATGAGTACTAGTTTTTCTTTCTAAACTTTGTGAAAAAACGTTTGTTATAACGTGTTAAAATATATTTATAGTTATAAAATGTGAACTAGTATTTTTTCATAAAATTATAGGTATAAAATATATGGACCGATATTTCGTCGATATTTGAAACCGAAATTTCCCCGATATACCGGCGTACCAGTGTATAACTCTCGACAGGTACGAATCGAAATCCGATATGGACTACATTGGTTTCTTGGTGTTGATGAAAAAAAATCCGTTCTTACGAGCGCGTTGAACCATTATGATTGCTGAAGATCGCTCAGTGAGTTCGACTAGGTGCATCACGTAGAGTTTTAGTGGGGATTTATTGGTTGCAGGAGTTGATTCAATAAGATTAATGAGTGAGGGAACGTTCCCGGGTCCATGTACACAAGCAAGTAAACGAAGTACTTTATCTTTAGAAGCAGAAATCGGTGATGACTCGGATTGAAGTTTTCTTCGAGTATATATGGAGATATTCCACGCGCAGGTTTGTAAATGGCCATAACTATCGGTGTTGTCATGAATGTGGTGAACAGGGACATTAGGACTAAGATCGCAAATATCTCATCGTTTAGGACCTAAATATATAAATTTAAATAATTTGAATAAGACATCGTATTTGATATGGTTCTAACTTCTAAATATATGTACAAAGTAGTGTGTCAATGATTTATATTATATTTTCTTCGCCTAAATTATATAGATGGAGAAGCTAAATCATTTTAATTAAAAAATTATGCGAATTTTATAAATAATCACTATCTTTCTTATTTATTCTTTATTTTTAATAAAAAATATAAATATTAAATTAATTTTAATGATAATATTATTATTATAAATATGGGTATATTTGAAAAGAACCATCTAGAAATTAGAACTATATTTATATAGATGGACAACTAAAAACTAATCCTCCACCTATATATTTTGGACAGAGGGAATACGTGTATGGAATATAGTATGCCTAGGGATCACTAAAAATCACCTACTGATTAGGACCAATAAATTAAATTTTATTAGCGTTATGAACATGACACGTTGTTGATTATGTTTCCTACCAATATAGTCAATATCGGATTTCGGTTTGTATCGGTCGAAAGCGATACACTGGTACACCTTTGTATCGGGGAGATTTCGGTTCCAAATATCTGTAAATATCGGTCCATACATTTTATACCTATAAACATTTTTTCCATATTGGACCTATTAAGATATAAAACTAGTACTCATTTTTTTTAAATACCATAAAAAACATGAGTAACAATTAAAAACCTATAACAAGGATAAAGATTTATTAATTTTTTTAGATTTTTTTTTAATTAAAAACCCTAATTTCGATCGTACCGGTCTATATCGACCGTTTCAGTCAACTCGTACAGGTCAATATCGATCGATATTTTTGATCAAATACCATTCCAGTGGTATGAGATATTTTGTACCGGGTGAGACTCGATACTAATAAAATCCACGATATTTTGATCATACCGATCGAAATCGACTGCACTGTTCCCTACTAATTGCTCTGGTACTATATGATTGAAAATGGCTTATGAAAACAGAAATCTCACACATTAACCAAAATCTTTCATTATCTCCCCACTAAATGTACCTGTCAGCTATATTTCCAAGGCTTGATTTTCACAGGAAAAATAAAAAAAATGGAAAGAACAAAGAAACTGGTTAAATTGTATATTGTTTTAACTTTTAAGTTAACTTGGATATATATTGTCTTAAATCTCAAATAACAAAATTCTCCGAGGAAACGGATATTTTTTTGGCTACGACCTAAATTGTTAAAAACAAGGAAAAAAAGGATCAGTATCCTAGAAATTTCCAATCACCTTGCGATACCTAAGCGCGACACGTTGTTTTAGAACCTCATTACCTAGACTGTAAAATTCTATTTTATTAAAACAAAGAAAAATAAGATACTATTAAACCCAAGATTGAAAAGTCAAAATCCGACTATTTTCGAAGTAAGACAGATTCTGAGGTAAAAGCTATTATTGTCTTCACGGTTTAATATGTTTCAAAAGATATAAACAGCCATACTAGAAATCCGATGACAGTGAACCGAATAGACATCTCATGATGCAACTACTGAGTTAGGTACAACTAAAACTAGATTTTAAGTTTTATAAACATGAATGTACTACTATTAAACGTTTTCAATAATACTACTTGCTAATTGCCTAGTTAAGCTAAACTTTCAGACATACTGACGTAATAAGAGGGAACAAGAAACTGAAAAATTTGAGGTCAAAAATATATTAAATATGCATACCTTTTTTTCTTTGCCGATGTTGGAACAATTAACTCCACCACCAAACCTTTTGTATTCATAAGCAAACCAAGTGTTAAAGCTTCTCTAACAGGTATTTTATTCATCAAAGCTACCGAAAATGTACCCAGTATTTTCCCTGCACAAGCAACAGCAATAACAAGTGCTAATAATCCCCATGAAGCAGCACCACGGATTTTAGTAACATCAGTTTTTAATCCACTTGGTGAGAAATAAAGTGGTAATGGTAAACCCGAAACGAAGTCTTCTATTCTTTCTATTAATCTTCCTGCAAATACTCCTTCTTGTGGTATTGCTAATCCGAATACAAATGCACCGAAAATTGCGTGTATTCCGATTAAATCGGTCATAAATCCAGATATCAAAACCCCAGCTACAGTTAAGCAGATATAAGCTTCATCTACGCCTTCATGGTCCGGCGAACATCATCTAGCAACCCAGGCCATAGCTGGTCTGATCACGACCATCATGGAAACAACAAAAGCAGCACCGGATAATAATACCCATACAGAGACAAGTGGACTTTTTTTAGGTCCACCTTCGGCTCCGTTACCAGCTAGAACTACAGCTAAGGCTAGTAACACCCAAGGTTGTACCATACCGGATTTCGGTTCGTACCGGTCGAGAGCGATATACTGGTACGCCGGTATATCGAGGAAATTTCGGTTTACATACCGATAAAATATCGGTCCATATATTTTATACCTATAATTTTATAAAAAAAATACTAGCTCACATTTTATAACTATAAATATATTTCAAAACGTTATAAGTATCATATATAGTTCAAAACGTTATAAGTATCATTTTATAACTGAAATATATTTCATATAACTTATAACAAATGTTTTTTTATGTGAAATATATAGATCGATAGATTCCACATATAATTCAAAGTTCAAACAGGAAACACAAGATAAACAACAACAACTTCAAAGTTCACCGTCTAAAGTACTAATTAAACAACCATATTACAATTTTAATCAAAATTATTAGATTCATTATGGATGGTGTGTCTTCCGTTGGTGGATATATGGTTTGTGTAGAAGATAAAGGCAACAATGAGCCACATGTAGAGGGTATAATGCATGAATTGGATGCATTAGAAGAATCCATAATCACCTGATTCACAACCTAAAGTAACAAAACTGAAACAAAACAAGTTAATATAATAAATGAAAGGTGGGATCCACTTTAAGCAGCTTGATATTCATTCTCTAAAGATGTTAAAAGGAATTTTATAAATACATAAGAGTTCAGGTCTTTGTTGTATTTGAACTATACAACGAATACATATCAATCAGACGTAAGAGATCTTGTGCCTAGAATCATACATTACAATACTTTATATGGATATACGACTTCTATACCGGGAGGTTCAAATCAGTAGTAGATCTAGAGTTACATTCCAAAAATCTCAAAGTCATGCAACAGGTCTTGGTGGTGTTTGCTTTGTCAGGCATCTTACACTCCATATTGCATTCTTTAGGTTATATCAAAGTTGGCAATTGAAAAAAGCAAAATTATAGATATATAGTGTCAAAACTAGCCTTTTAAAAGAAGACTACATATTTATTTTGTCTCTAGATTGCTCTTCTGAAACCAAAACAAACCACTTAGTTACGCAAAACAAAATTCAGAAGTAACCAAAGCCTAGCGGAGAAACATTGAGAAAACAAAGCATGTTATTTTCTTGTAACCTCAAGGCCATTTCAATTGCATCCTAACACGATTCTAAAGTCATGATTGCTATTAATTATTTAATCTTGCCCAAGGTGCATGGCTACATTTAGACATTCTGCCATACTGCATCATTATGAATCAAGAACAACACAATGAGGAATTTAGTGCAAACAATTTAACAAACAGCTCTTACACATCTCTTATTTATATCCTAAAGAACTTAAACGAGAAATGTTATCACTAACAAACAAAATTCAGTGTTTGTTGCAGAACACTTACAGATATCCAGGTGTTCAAGCTTCGCTAAATCAGGAACCAGATTACCAGACAACTTTGCATTTCCCAAATCACTGCATCATCAACATAAACAAGAAGACTTAGATATAAAACTTAACATGAAACAAAGTACAAGGATTGATTAGGTGACAAAGAAATAGCCGAGCTATTAAAGAGATAGTATTTGCAGCATGGACTTGTATGATGCACACTTCATTTCATATTTCACATTTCACATTTCACTTTAAGAAAAAAAGTAATTAACATATCAAGTAATTGTTGAGAACTAATGAGCAATAACAACAAAGCATGTAAACCCATTCAAGCACATCAACACAGCAACCCCTAATTAGTATTCATCAACACAATAACCCCTAATTGTTAATGTATCAGTTTAAAATGTTAAAAAGAAATTGAACCCAACAAAATTGAAGCATGTGAAGAAGGCAAAGATAGACCCATACCTCTATATACGAAGAAGAAGGAAGAGATGGATTGGGGCGCTGAAGAAGGATGGAGATGAAGGCGCTGAACCCTGACAGAAACGAAGAAGAAGATGCAGATTTATTTTTTCATCAGTCGTATTCACCTCATTCACGCAAATATCAGCCGTAGGATCAGATTTATTTTTCGGATAATACGTAGAATATCTGACGGCCAATAATACGTACCAGGTATAACCGAGTAATATCGGATAATACCGGGTAATACCGGTTTTTAACCGTATCGGCAGTTTTCTCTGTAGAATATCGTTTCGGCGGTAAACTCAATTTCGTACCGCTCACCGGCCGGTACCGGCAAAACCGCCGAAATTTCAGCCGGTACGTACTGCCTTGGTAACACCCATGCCACAACATCGTTGAAAGCTGCTGTAGCCATAGCTGTTTCACCAACTCGAGTTGTTAATAATTTTAATTCGGTTAATATTCGAGCTAATACAGGAAAAGCTGTAATTGATAAAGCTACACCCATAAAAATTATAAACTGTGCAAAACCAACATCTTCATCTCCATCGATAGTTTTCCGAAGAACAACTGCTACTCCAATTCCACATATAAATGGTAGTGAAATTCCAGCAGCTGCAATGCTGAAAGCTCTCTTTCCACTTCGCCTTATGGAAGTTAGATCGAGTTCTAAACCGACGAGAAATAGAAAGAATAATAGTCTTATACTTGCGACTGTTTCGAGTATGGGTGCACTCCATGACGAAAATATTCGATCTATGTATTCTTTGTTTCTCCCTAATGCCGACGGACCCAATAGAATTCCACCCTAACAAAGACATAAAAACATCTTTAGAAGGAAAACAAAAAATAAAATAATAGTCCTTAATAGTATAAAAAATATTAATTACCCCACGACTTCAAATCAATGACATACTTTGTACAGGTAGAGAAAATTATTAGTCTAAAAGATAGATACGTTGGAGAAAAATGAACTTAAAATGTTTTTGGTCTTGGTGGGAATGGATCTTAGGACCTAGAAGTCACTAAGAAACACTAGCTTATTTTTCACTTTTGTGAATGAATCTTTAGTCCCATATTCGAGAAACTAAAGATGTTTCCTCTCTTTATTACCTAGAAAGTTGCTTCTAAGAGAGGGTCCTTAGGGGTTTAGACACTTTTGTGGTTTGGGGAGGACTAAGGCTATGGACTAGTTGGTGCAACCATGCTTTTCACACACGCACGGTGCTTCGCACCGAAGCACGCCCTCACGGGCTCGGGCTCAGGTGCGCTTGCGGCTACGGCTACGAGTATGAGTGTGTGTTGCGGGCGTAGCTGCAGCTGCGGGCCAACCAAGACTTACATATTTTGAACAGAATATAATTCCTTAAAAGAATTTAAGACTAAATTAAATTTTGTTTTAAATGTGGGGGCATCTGACCAGACGTGATTTAAGTTGAGTTTGACAGTTTTAATTCCGTTTCAAGATATATGTCCGTGCTTCATGTACGGAATTGATTCTCATTGAATTGCCATTAAAACTATTCTCTTATTTTGCCTATAAAAGAAAAACGAATTCTTCATTTCAACTCACTCCAGAAGCAGCTACTATCATGTCTTCTTTTCCCCTCTTCTTGCTTTGTTTTGCGCACACTGCTTGTTTATTTCCCTTCCATCTAAATTGTTGTTGAGTTCGTTTGAGGGTGACTAGTATTTTGCTTATACTAGTCATAACGGGCAGTTCTATCCTGGACACATCTCCGCTGTGGGGGTATAGCATCTCTCATTCTTGAGGAGTACCCGCGGACTATTGTGTTAAGGATAATTTGCTGAGCAGGTGGCTCTGTCCATTGTGTGATATCCATTCAGTGATTTCTTAACCTTAACAACTTCTTCTGTTTTACTGCTTTTCATTGTTGCAGATCCAACAAGATATACTTACGACTATCTCAGCGGTGACTTTGGGTTGTCGGAGAGGTTTAAGAAGGAACACTAACAAGTAAAACTAAAGTTGTTTGGATAATCAAGAGAGGAAAAGCATAATTCAGTGGATTATCTCCTTTCCATGCACCATTAGAAGCTGCTTTAATGGATGTTATATTGAAGACCATAGCTTTGTTTTGCTAAGTTACGCTTCTATGGATAATATGAGAAATTTGTTTGTGATGAAATTGATGAGGAAGATAACAGATGATGGAGTATTTATAAAGGACGGGAGATGGAGAAGATGCCAGCTTATAACGTAGACTTTTATTACAATGGTGCACGTGTTTCCTCTTTATAAAGGGTATATTTAATAATAATATTGCTAATTTCGTTTAAGTTAACCTGGCTTTTTAGTCTTGAATCTCTTGATATGGGTTTTTGCTGACTACAAACTGGAATTAACATTAATCACATTCACATATTATAATGGTCACACAAAGGTTGGAACAACAAAGTTTGCTTCTTAAGTTGTGAAACTGACTGGTAAGGCATAAAACAAACGATACACTGTATTTTTACGAATTACATTTAACATTTTCTTTATTTGTTTTCTTAACAGAACCTTATTCATGATGAGTTATAGATTTGAAGTGTAATAATTATCCATACTCACAATTCTACCATCATTCGATTAGCAGAACATTTTTTTTTCTTCGGCAAAGATTAATTGATTGAAAGAAAAGGAAGTTTATAAAAAATAAACTACAATTAACATCCGAAAAACAGAAAAATTTAATAAGCTCAACCTCCTTAAAACCCTTAACATCCTAAATACACATTAAAAGCAAAACAGATTAAGAAATAAAAAATTGACCCCAATTATTTATCATATTTTCCATGTGAATCCCTTTTAATGCTTCCGAGTTTTTGCACCAGTAGTAAGTTTGAGCTTCAATCTGTTTTATCACTTCATTAGTGTCGAAGATAACATATTCAAAGATAAGCTTGTTCGGTGCGTCCATATCGTCCAACAAATAGCAGCAGGAAGCAACTGCCAAAGCACTAAATCAGCTGACGAAAGGTTTTTTATCCTTCAATCTTTGATGATCAGATCAATGCAATTGGGCATGACCTATTCCCTTTTCACATACGACAAGAAGTAAAGCCAGATTTCATAAGAGGTGGAGCATTGGAACAACAAATGCGTGACATTTTCTCTCGTTGTGCAGCAAAGAAGACAACCATTTACAACCAATGTTCATTTTTTACGGAGAATGTCCGTAGTTGTAATCTTCTTATGATAAACCTGCCAAAGAAATAATCCTACTTTATGCGGCAAGGTCCTCGACCATACACTTACGTTTTTCGTTTGTATTTTATGATCTTTGTTGAACCACGAGTATGCTGAATTCACCGTGAAGATGTCATCTTTATCAATGGACCAGGAGATCGAGTGATCACCGACTTCTAAAGAAATATTCTCTATAACATAAATTAGAGATGAATCCTCTTCAATTTGAGTCTGGTACAGTCTTCAATCCAAGCCAAGGTTCCAAGAACCACCATTTAAGAGTGTTTTGGCACATTTTCTGACTGTCCAATTCTTCGAAGTGGAGATGGCGTAAATCAGTGGGTATCTCAAACTGAAGGCTTGATCCCCCGCCCAAATATCTTCCTAGAATATAACAATACTTCCATTTCCCACCTTCTGTTGTTTACAAATTTTAAAAGAACTAAAAAGAGAATAAATACCTTTCCAAAGTCCACATTTATTAGGAGGCTTAGGTTTCTTAGTTTCTCGATCAAATTTCGTCGAGTTATATTTGGAGGTTATCACATTTCTCCATACGGCTGATTTTTTTTTGGAAACGCCACCACCATTTAGAGACCAGAGCCTTATTTATGCTCTTCAAGGATTTGATGCCGAGACCACCTTTCTTTAAAGGAGAACAACAAGTTTTCCAAGCCACATAGTGATGCCCTTTCTTAGACTCTGAGGGGTCCCAAATGAAGTTGTTAATAACTCTTTCTAGAGTTTTAAGAACCTTAGTAGGAGCAATAAAAATTGAAAGAATATATATTGGAATGCTGGCTAATACACTCTTTGCTAGAGTTAATTTTTCTTCTTTCGATAGGCACAATCCTTTCCAAGAGAAAAGGCTTCTTTTGCACTTCTCAATGATTTCTTCTGATTTATGAGTATTAGCCGCATTGTCCTTAAGAAGGAGACCCAAATAATTAGAAGGGAGGAAATCGGTTTTGCATCCAATCATTGCTGACATGGTTTCAAGGTTAGCTGCTCCTGCCACTCCAAATTGACTACATTTTACAAAGTTGATACGCAGTCCCAACATCATCTCGAAACCAAAAAGATAGTACCTGGTATAATGATACATTTTATATCGTATGAATAACATTTTATCGTTTGAATAACATTTTATCTCCTCTAATCTCCGGATATAATTAGGAAGGATATGCCTAAGCCCTAAGGTTCTTATTTACGTAATGGCTTAGTATTAATGATCAGTGAATATAATTTTAAATTGTAAAATCAATCTTTCAGGTGCCCTCCTGTTTTTATTATGATAGATTCTACTACTATACTGTACTTTTTCAAAATTACTGGCAGAATGGGCAACCGGAAAGAAGCATCCAGAACTTGATCATAAAGGTCGTCATAGGTTTCATAAGAGAATTAGAGTGTGTTTGGTACCGTTTTATAAAACTGTTTTCCGTTTTATAAAATAAAGAAAATAGAAAACGTAAGAAAACGCGTTTAATAGCTATGATTTCCGAAAATGTTTTCTGTCTGTTTTTTGTTTTTAAAAAACAAAAAAACGAAGACAATTATTCTTTATTTTTTTTTATCTTTTTTTTCTTTCTTAAACGTTTTCTATCTATTTTTAACTTATAACTAACTGTTGAAAAATGTGTTTTTGAAAACAGCCCTACCAAATAGTTTTTAAATGTTATTAAAAAATAAAAATAAAAATAAAATATATATTTTAAAAATATTAGAAAATAATTTTTGAAAATAGTTTTATAAAATGGTATCAAACACGCTCTTAGAATTTTTATATTTTAGATAGCCGAGGAACCGATACAGTGGGTATATAAAATCTAATTCTGCCCAATCAAGCTCAAAGAAGTAAAACTTCTAAAATTTGATTTCTAACTTTGTTTGTTGCTCCACTAGCCGGGAGAGGTTAGAATTTAGATATTAAAATAGAGAATCTTTTCAATCATTAATGTTTCTAGCAACAAAACTTCGTCTAATTATGATTAAGTATGTATCATTAACCTTCTTAATGTTTTTCCAGAAAAAGAAAAGGTTTCTAGGAATCTGTTTTGATTAAATTACTAATAGTGTTAATATATAATTTCAAAACAAACTAAATTGTACTCTTCAATTTTCAATGATGGGGTCTGATATATTTAGTCCTCTATTTCCCATATCTATGCTACATTTAACAACCCACTTGAAAGCTAGTAGTATAATTTGTGTTCGGCTTTTGTTACCGACCCGGTTCAGTGTTGGAGTCTAAGTCAGTCAGATCTTGGACTCGGAGACAAAAACTAAATGACAATTTTGATTGTCCAGTGACCAATGTAGTTAATATTGGATTTTGAATTGTACCGGTCGAAAACGACACACTAGTACATTTTTGTATCGGAAAGATTTCGATTCCAAATATCAGTGAAATATTGGTCCACATATTTTATACCTATAATTATTATATCAAACGTTTTTTCCATATTGGACCTATTAAGATATAAAACTAATACTCATTTTTCTAAAAAAACTATAAAAAACATGAGTAACAATTGAAAACCCTAGAACTAGGATAAGAAAATTCATCTTTTTATTTATTTTATTTTTTGATTTTGTTTTAATTGAAAACCCTAATTTCGACCATCTCAGTCATTTCGACCATTTCGTTCAACCCGTACCGGTCCATCTCGGTCGAGATTACCGACCATATATCGTACCGCCGATATTATATGTTTTGTCTCGGTTGCACTCCAAAACCGGTAATATCGACGGTATACCGGTCAAAATGACCAATATTGACTACAGTACTAGCAACTTAACCAAACATTTGGGTGATATTGAGTCGGCGTGGTCCAATACAGGCGAGGTGGAATACTGACTGGCGTGATAGGCCAAAAAATAAATTAATCGATTTAAATTTTATTCTCCTTATTATTAGCCCTTATATTATTCTCAATATTCTTTTACTACATATATATAAAAATATATATAAAAAAGAAAAAAATATTTACAAAAGAAGACGAAAACAAAGAGAACCAAAATAACTTTAATAAAAAAATAATACTTTTAATGTCTTTATAGTTGAAAAAAACTTAATAACCAAACACAAATTCTCATACAGAGGAAGACTAAAGAGTATAATAGTAGTTGATCAAATCGATTTTTTTTAAATCCCTCCATGAGCTTTAACATTATGTTTTCTCCATATTTCTTAAGTGATTACAGAGGAACTAATGACTAATTTCTCTTGCCACGATTCTCTGATACACTCGAACAACATCCCCACGTCAGTTTTTTTTGTTTTTTTTGACAAGATAAGAGAAAGATTTATTAAAAAATCATAACTATAGTGACAAAGAGATTACAAGAAAAGAAAAGCCAAAACAGAGTTAAAAGCTGAATTGAACAACCCCAATTACAAGTGAGAGTAGAGATGGAGATATCTTTGAATATATATGTTTATGCCAGACTTCCCATTGACATTAACAACCAATGATTTAATGATAATATAATAGACATAAGATTTTAGCTAACGGATTGATACACATAATTCTCTTTAAAAAACAATGATTTGATAAACATTTTTACAATCCATTCATTTACAGATCATAAATCTGATCAAATTACAGTTACAAATCCATCATCTTTAAAAATCAAGAAAATGAATAATGAAGGTACCCTTCTTCTGATCTAATCATCCACAGTATATACATACCTAATAATCTTTCTCCTTTCTCTTTGATAAAACTTCCTTAGCCTTTCTTCCCTTTGATTTTCCGACCCCCCACTCCGTTGAATGTTCTCTTCTATTTATAGATTTATTAGTGGGTCCCTCTTGTCCCGATACCCTCTATCGTTCTCCTTATTATATTAGGATCGGGATGTTTATAAGATTGACAGTTCATGCATTTTGCTTTTTGGTCCGTTACCTTGTATGGTTTACACGTGTTCTTCGTTCCTTGAGAATCAGCTTTGTCCCGATCATACGTGTCATTCGTATAATAAAAGTAATTATCACCTTACTATCCCGCTCTATGTTCATGATTATTCTTATTTTCCCGCTCTATGCTCATCATTATTCTTACTTTCCCGCTCTATGCTCATCATTACTCCTACTTTCCCGTTCGATATGCATTTAATGCTATCTGTTTCGATCAGTATGATGTTACTTTCCCGATCTTAGCTGTCGATCATGCAGAGATTTGCTCAGTCTTTCACATCTGTCCTGTTTCGATCCTTCGATACGGCTTTGATTGTGTGCTTCTCATTCTTCTTAATTGCATTGTTTCCTTCTTTAATCGCCTTACACGTGTCGCTCTTCTTTTATTTCCCAACATCTTGCCCCCATTCTTCTTCTTTTTCAAAAACTTTTAACGGTCGATCCAAGGTCTTGAAAAAAGTAGAAGAACAATTATTACTCCCTGCTTTTCCATTACTTCTTTTCACACGTTATGCGAACTTTACGGAAGCAGTAACTTTTATTATCACGTTTATGTCAGTTACCCCTTTTTTCGAGGAAATCAAATCTTTGCCTTAATTAATGCCTTTCCAAATTGTGACGGTTTCTATTCTTTGATTTAAATATGATGCAGTCTTTTTCACTTATATTTTTACCTCTTAAAGTTGTTGCTCTTTGTCTTCCTTGAAATTTTCAAATACTTTCGTTCTCCCAACTGTTTAGGAACTTTAGCATCAATCACATTTATTTTTCCTTTGATCAAGTAATTGTTTATCTTCTTTCTTCAGGTATGTTGAGGATCTTTCTTTCAGTATCTTACTTTAACGTTTAATCATGATTAGATTTTCACTGATATGATTGAATTGATTCCTTCGTATTTTGATCCTTTGAAACTTTCTTTTCAGATAAAACATCATGTCGTCTAGGAATCCCAATGCTTCTGGTGATCATCAAGAATCTGGAAGACCTTCTACAGTTCCTTCTTCTAGGTATGCCGTGCCTCGGCCTGCTCGTAACCCGGCTCCTGAGGCTTCTGCAACTGCCAATCCCACCTCAAAAAATAAGCGTTCTCATGCGTCTTGTAGTTATCGATCAATGAACATTGAGAGTTTTAAGAAAAGACATGATCGTGAAGACTTTAAAGTCTCGTTTTATGACCAAAATTCCGATGTGTTAACTTTAGGAGCGATGCAGAAGTTTAACTATTCTCCTAATTGTTTATTAATTTCTGCTGGTGCATTAGAGGCAGGACTTCGCATTCCATTATACGAAGAAGAAAATCCTTTTCAATACGAAGTCCTTGCAATTCGTGGCAATTCTCCTCACGGACTTGCTCGATCCATTACTTAGTATAATGGAAATTTGTGGTGTATCCTTGATGAGTGTTGTCTCCGGAGCGAAGGGCAGACTAACTTTTCTTGCTACGTTCCAGATTTTACAGAACGCAGCAATTATACCGTTGAAAATTTTCATACCACATATGGAGATTGTATTACCAAGAAGAATTATGTGAAGTGGAGCGTTAGCCCCGTTCACAAATGTCTTTCAGGATTTCCCTTATTACATGAAGTTGATGATCCCAAAATCAAACATATTCCCAATACCAAACTTGATTTTCCCACAAAGGAAAGAATTCGTCAGGATCATGACTATAAATGGTATCGTACTCCAATTGTAATTGAAGGTCCCTGGATTTACGGTAACATTTCCAAAAATGAAATTCAAGGGCTCCGAAATCGTTTCCCAAGCTATTGCCCTTGGCGGTTAAATTTTGAGGACTATAAGTTCGATTATAAGGTTTGTATTATTCTTTATTTCAATGTTGTCCCGAACTACTACTGAATTTTTCCTTACGGGACAAATGTTTGTGTTTCAAATTGAACCCGATTCTGAACTTGTCAATGATGTCCCTCCTCCTCCTCCTCGCCCAAGTCTTGGTATTCAAATTGTTGAGGGAAGGCAAAGAGTTGAGGAAGAAGTTATTGAAGGTAAAGGAAAACGAAAATTAGTTTTTCCTGAAGAAAAGAAGAAAAAGAGAAAATTGAGAAAACCAATATACCCTTCCGAAGCAGAGGAAGGGGAAATTAGAGATTGTTTAGGTGAGGGGAGCAGCAATTCCGCTCTTATAACATCTACGAGACAGGACGCTGAAGGTTCGGTCCGTACAGAAGTGTCGGGACAACATGTTATCATCAATGTTGTTCCTGCTAGCGTGGGGGAACCTATTCTTTCTTCAGAGCAGCCTTCAATACCCCAATCCATTTCTGAAGCTGTTCCTACCGCCACTGCTCCCTCCATTATTTTTGATTCCTTTTCTCCTCTTCCTTTTACCTTTGAGATAGAGCCCATTGCTCCATGTAGCGGTACAATAACAGTTTTTACCGGATTACCTCAAGAAGAAGCAGACGATATTGATATTGAGGAAGAAAATATAGAAGAATTGATCGAAGCTGTTGCTGTTGAAGAAAATATTGAATATAAAAATGCTGTTGTGGATGTTGTTGTAGAGGAACAAAGAAATAAGATTTCTGAAGAGGCCAATGTTGAAAACATAGTTCCAAGTACTTCAGCTTCAGTTGTTCCTGATGTCCCGAGCCTTGTTGGGGATGAAAACGTTCCTGGAGTTATTCATGCATCAAATGCCCCCATCGGGACATTAGTTCGATCTGCCGCTCCTGCTAATGATAGCGATGATGATATGCCAGATGTTGAACCCTCCATTCAATGGCCCTTCTCTGAAGAGGGTGAGGGAATTACTCTTGCGGGTAAAGAAGATGAAGCCTTTCAATGGTTTGTTTCTAAAGGGTTTCTGAATACTTCCGCTCAGCACGACTCATCGAAATCCGATAGTGCTTCAATGGCTAGGCTGCGGACTTCATTTAGTGCTGCTTCACGGAATAGTACTCGGGATGCTTGGTTCGAAAGCGAGTGCTTCGATCAATCGTACTCGCTTAGTCTTCCTTCTTCTTTGAATGAAATTCTGATTATGGCAGAAGTTTTGTCGTACTCTTGTCCATAAATACGGTACCAATTGTACATTTGCGGCGTACAAATTTTATAAGGCTCGGGCCATAATGATAGAGATGATGCTCAAGAATGAAGTAACAAAGGCGAAAAGTGGAAATAAAAATTTGCAGCAAGAAATTAAAAATCTCAAGCAGCAAAACAACAATCTTCAACAACAACTTCAACAACAACATGAACAACAACAACAGCAACATCAACAGCTTCAAAATTTTGAGGATCAAAATCAAAAGCTTCAAGATCAAAATCAAGGTTCGCTCCTTACTTCTTAGTTCATATTTTATTTTGGGTTCGTACCTCTATAGGTTAGATTGTACTTATATTGGGTACGATCCTACGGTTCATTCCAGTATTAGGTGCGAACCTGTAGGGGGTACGATCCTACGGTTCGTTCAATTATTAGGTGCGAACCTGTAGGGGGTACGATCCTACGGTTCGTTCCATTCATTTTTTATTTATTTATTTATTTTTATTTTTTTTGAAGTTCTGCCATTCATTTATGGGATCAGAGGGAGACTTGGAATCCCTGTTTAGGTTCCAGCGTAGGATGACTCAGTTGAACAATCATGCAAGAGAAGTAAATATGGATGTGGAACTGGTTAAGGGGAAATTAGCACAGTTGTCCGATAGTATTGAGTTGAATACCTGGAGACGTAATAGAGCTGAATCCAAATATCAGGAAGTTCTGAAAACTTTAACCCTTAAAGAAGCAGAGTTTAAGTCTGTAGTTAGAGGTATATGTTTGAGTTATATGCTTGTGAGAAATTTTGTGTTTGGGTCGTAGGTTTTGGTATGGTAGAGTGTTTGGGTCGTAAATTTGTCCAATGGTGTGTTTGGGTCGTAAGACCATCAGTCAACACGGTCAAACTAACCGGTCGATAGTCCAAAAAATTACAAGTTTTCCATTCCGTTAAGCTACCCATGTTCAGTCGTTTTTTTGGCCAAAAATTCGGCAAAAAAACGCCAAAATTCGGCAAAAAAA
>JAJJMC010002939.1:8748165-8774483 GCA_023531435.1 Papaver californicum
CGTGGTCACTCGGGTTGGGATTAATTCATTATTTTCATTCTGGACTACAGTGATACCTGATTTCTTGGGAACAACCTGAACGGGGCTGACCCACTTACTATCTGAAATTGGGTAGATAATACCCGCATCTAGCAACTTAAGCACCTCAGTTCGAACTACTTCTTTCATGTTAGGGTTCAGTCTACGTTGCATCTCCCTAGAAGGTTTGGTGTTATCCTCTAAATGAATCTGATGCATACAAACAGTGGGACTAATACCCTTAATGTCTGCTAAGGTCCACCCTAGAGCTTCCTTGTTGTCTTGAAGTACGGTTACTATCCTACTTTCCTGATCATTATCCAAATCGGATGCTACAATTACAGGCAAAGTCTCAGATGGGCCTAAAAACACATATTTCAAAGTATCTGGCAATGGTTTGACCTCCAACTTAGGAGGCTCTTTTAAGGAAGGAATTAAGGTATAATTAGAAACTGGTAGTGGTTCGAACTTAGCTTTCCATCTATTAGTATCTAACATAGGGGTAGAGTCTAACAGAGCATTCACTTGATCAATGGTGCTATCATCATCGAAATCTAAGCCAAAATGGGTTAAGCAATTCTCTAGAGTATCATCAGATAAGATGTCTGGTAATGACTCCTGAACTAATGTTCCTATCATGTTCACCTCTTCAATGCACGTGTCATCTAACTCATGTGGTTGTTTATTAATATGGAAAATATTCAGTTCAATAGTCATACTACCAAAAGACAAATTCATTATACCATTTCGACAATTAATGATCGCATTAGATGTAGCTAAAAACGGGCGACCTAATATCACAGGTATCTGGTTTTCTGGGTTAGGAACAGGTTGAGTATCTAGAATAACAAAATCCACAGGATAAATAAACCTATCGACCTCAATAAGAACATCTTCGACAATACCACGAGGAATTTTTACAGACCTATCAGCTAACTGAAGTGTTATCTGGGTAGGTTTTATGTCACCAAGTCCTAGCTGGAGGTACACATGATATGGAAGTAAGTTCACACTAGCTCCTAAGTCAAGTAACGCTTTCTCCACATTGTATTTACCTATGGTACAAGAAATAGTAGGGGAGCCTGGGTCTTTGTACTTAGGAGTTGTGTTATTCTGGATGATTGAACTCACATGAGTAGCTATAAAGGCTTTTTTCTGTACATTAAGCTTTCGTTTTCGTGTACAAAGGTCCTTGAGGAACTTGGCATAAGTAGGAATCTGTCTAATTGCATCTAATAAAGGGAGAGAGATTGATGTTGACTTGCTTAAAAATCTCCAATATATCATTATAGTTGGATTCCTTCCTAGTTGGTACGAGAAGTTGTGGGAATGGTGCTTTGGGTACAAAATCAGGCTCAGCAGGAGCCGCATTAGACTCTTTAGAGACTTTATCAGTCTCTTCAGCTATAGGCTCAGAAGGATGTTCATTATTGGGCAAGGCTACCTTATTATCTACCACTCCTAAGGGTTTTAATTGAATTCACATGGTCTGATGATTTCTCACCATAAGATAACTCATGAACTCTTCTAGGGTTGGGTTGTGGCTGACTAGGGAACTTGCCTTTTTCTCTTTCTCTCAAAGACTCAGCGATTTGACCAACCTGGTTTTCTAAATTGGAAATTGCATGACTGTTAGCCTGAAAAATCTTTTGATTTTCTCGTAAACTTTGATTGACATACTGCTGAAACTCTTTAGTGTTCTGAGCTAATGTGGCTACAGTATCTGCTAAACTCATGACCGTCTTTTCTAACGGATTCTGAAATTGTGTTGTACTAGAAGAATTCTTAGCATAACCAAAACCTGGGGGAACCTGAGGGTTACTAGTATGACTTTGATTTTGGACCTTAGACCAAGAAAAATTTGGATGGTGTTTCCACAAAGGGTTATAGGTTTCTGAATATGGGTCAAACTTTTGACGGTTATCATATCTAGTGTTATTGTAAAGAGCATGGGCTTGCTCTTCAACACTCTGCCCTTCCCAATATGACTTGGGTTCTATTCTACAACCAGATTGACTCAATTCTAAGGCTTCTAACCTTTTTGTTATAGTTGCAAATATAGCATTTGATTCAAAAATTCCATCTACCCTATTGACATTACCTCTGCTCAGTAGAATTTTTCTATGGGGTTCCTTACCACATTCCCATTGATGGGTCTTTTCGGCAATTTCATACAAAAATATCTTTGCCTCATCAACATTTTTACTGTCAAAACTCCATGTACACAATGACTCAACCAAGGTCGTTGTTGGATAATCTAGCCCTTCATAAAGGATCTGGACTAGTCTAGAATCTTCTAAACCGTGTTGGGGACATTGTTCTACTAATTCGTTGAACCTTTCCACATACCTATACAAAGATTCTCCTTCTTGTTGCCAAAATGTGGAAATTTTTTGCCTAAGAGCTAATATCTTGTGCCTAGGGAAAAATTTAGCTAAAAAGACGGCGGTAAGTTGTTCATATGTCTCGATGGATTCATATGGCAAACTATATAACCAAGATTTGGCCTTGTCTCTCAGGGAAAAAGGAAATAACCTAAGTTTCAAATCTTCATTAGACATGTTGTGAATTTTTAGGGTACTACATATTTCTTCAAATTCCCTAATATGAAAATAAGGATTTTCATTTTCTTTACCTAAGAAGATTGGGAGCATCTGTATGATCCCAGGTTTCAACTCATAGTTTGCTTGAGTTTCAGCTAACTTGATACATGATGGACGAGAAGTCCTAGTAGGATTTAACAAAGCTTTCAAGGTTGTCATTTCTGGCACAACTAGAAAATTAGGAATGACTTCCCACTGAGAGACAAATTCTCAATTTCAAAGGTAGAGTTTCTACTTCCGTCACTAATCAAACGACCAATAGAATCTCTTCTCCAGGCACGCTCACTGGGCATGCAATAACTCCTAATCGGAAGGGAATTCTAAACAAACACAAACAAAGCCGACTCAACCAAATCAAACCTATTGAATCTAGCAAACAAAAAGCATGATGGCTCCACTTAGATTGTTTCTAGACCAGCTTCTATTCTTCCAAAAGGCAATTAGTTATAGTTTTAGCGAATCCCTCAGAACGATCCGAATTAGACTAAGTCGATTAGAAGCAGGATAAGCTCTAAGGAACTTTGATAACCCTGCCTCTTTGGCAACTTTTCCCTGGGTTACAGGGAGGCTCTATCAACTTAAAATAAATCTTCCTGAACTTTAAGTTAAGCTAACAAAGTAACCAATACAATCCTTTTGAATGATTTTCCAATCGTTACCCTATAGGTCTCTTTCTAGTCAAATTTTAGAATTAGGTTCGCGTTAGGTAACGTGTTCCTAAGGCGGGCAGAAAGGATACGGTGATAAAATACGAACCCTTATCTTATATGGCCAAATACTAGAAAATAAGTTCCGTATTCAAGTCCACAACATATATGCATACGAAGGAATACAGAAAACTCACTTGCAGGGGATTCGTGGGTTGATCGAGGCTTACCTCCCGTACCAGACGGGGGATGAATCGGTTGTAGTCGACTCGGGCCACCGACTCCTGTGTCAGTGTACGAACCCGAGGGGATGAGACAATATCGTAATTGTCGTCCTTCCTTGTGCGGTTTATATTTGGGACCCTTCCGTAGGGTTTAAAAATTAATAAAATGTCCTAAAGAAACAAAATCTAAAATAAAAATAAATCTAATTAATAAAAATAAAATCTAAAAGTAAAAGTCTTTGTCTTCTTCTCCGTTATTTAAGCTTTAACTTTTAACTCCAAGTCTTTAACTTTAACTTCAAGTCTTTGATCACCAAAGTCTTTGGCTTTATTTTCTTTCAATCCAAGATCCAAACCTGTAGCAAAAATAGAAATACCCAAAGAACGTAAAACAGAACAAAGTAAAAAAAAATAAAATAAAAAATCTAACTAAACTAATTAACCTAAAAAAAAAAAATCTAAAAACAATTCTAAAAACAAGTCATGTAACGAACTATATAGTATTTGTTTGGGTATGTAGTGGCTATTTATCGTTAATCATCTTTGCGTAGGAAACTGTGCTGATAGGAACAGTTCAGTAGTGAATAGCTCAGGCCTCAGGCACATGGCAGTGGGTGATCGTGGTTCCTACATCTATCCGATTGTCCCACTCTATTATTGCTGGTTAACAACTCACAGTAGCTAAAGATTGGTCATAAGATCAACCAGAAGAACCTGGTTCATGTTACTGCAGTGATGTAATTCGTAAAGTGGTAAGAAAAGTTCGTTAAGACTTGTGAAGATTTGTATTTAAATTTAATTTTTAAGACTAAAAATAATAAAAACTCAAGTAAAGATGATAATCAATTTGAGAGAACACTGAGGATAGGTTTCCACTATTTTTCCAATTTTTATAACGATTAAATTCAATAATTAAAATCATGCAATTTTAAATTTTAATTCGATTCTAAAATGTTGCAATAAGTAAATTCTTAAAGTAGCAATTGTATAACAAAAGCATGGAATATCTAAACCCTAGGCAAAGCATAAACCATCTAACGAAATCACAATTACTCTATAAAAATTATTAAATCAATTTTTATTTAAGGCAAATAATCATCAAATAATTGCACAAATTAATTAAATAAATATCATCATATTTTTTTTGGAAAAAATAGCTTCCACCATCGCCTCAGAGATGGGGTTTAGCTCCTCATTTTTTTCATTTGCTCACAATTATAATTGGAAGAAGAAAATAAACAATAATGAATGAAACAGAAAAACTGCAACGATTATAAATGTTACCGCAATCACTGTTACAGGCAAGTGTTTCTGATTCAAATTAAATGTTGCAGAAGCAGCTACAGGAAATATGACATTTTCTTAGCGCTGTAATCTTCAAATGTATTAGCCACGGGTTCTGCGACTCTTTCTGAATGTAGTCTGCGTCTTCTTCTTCTCCTTTACGTGATGAACAGCAGCAGCAGCAGCAGAAAATTGTGAACGGGATTTTCGAGATTTTCTCTGTAATAAAAACGTCCCATATGCTTCTATTGACTCTCTATTTATACTAGAACCACCTCCAATCCTCATTAACTCGTGAAAATCTTCTCAATCATGAGAATCGATTCTTGGCAGTAAAAGAATATCTTCATCTGATTTTTTTCTTGATCACGATCCTGATTTCATTCTGATTATGTTTCTTTGTTTCTACACAAGATTATTACGCTGTATCCTTGACCAATCTTCTCAGATGATGAATATAAATGAGAATCAGATATCTTAGAGAAGAAAATCTCGTGAGAATTTCTTTCGAGATTTTATCTGATTTGTGTGATTTTCAATTTGTAATCTTTCCAAATGTGTACAAGGCAAGAATATGTTGTAGTAGTCAAGGATCAAGAGAATAAACCCAAAAAATCTCTTCTCAGATTCGATACAGAATCCATGCAAATGAAATGAATATTTTCCCGCCAAACTCAAGATTTGAATTTAGAGGGTGGGTGCCTTTAGTAAAACCTGGGTTCCTTTATCAAATCCAAGGGGGTGCCCTAGTAAATTTTACGGGTGCCTTTAACATTTTTTCGAGCCGATTTTTCCCAAATATTTATTTCTTTAAAAATACCTACAATTACATAAAATGACGCAATTAGTACACAATCGAGCTTTAGCAATAAACAAATTGGGAACAAATTAGACACATAAATGTGTTTATCATGCAGTGATAAAAGCGTCAGGATACTTAGTTATTTGTGATCGGAGTCGGGAGTATACTGGCCACTTCCACACGAAACGAAGTATGTTTTTTAGTTGCTTATTTTCTCGCTCTATCTAAATATCCTGTCTATTTCGCATAAATGAATCCACATTTTTAGATCGAGATTGTTGAAAGATATGCAGGAGGGTATTTTGAAGGCACTTTCTGTTCAAGCATTGAGCCAGGTACTTCCCCATTTCTCTTAGAAGCTATCCTGTATTGGTTTTGCCTACGACATGAAATTCATTATTTAGTTATTGGTGCAAACATTCCATAGAGATTTGGGACCTTGAATTTTTTATATTCATTGGCTACCGTACTGATTGTCCTGCAATTCCAGGGTACATGGATTGGCAGAAGTAGATTTCGGGGACATGAATTGGCAGGAGTAGATTTCGATCAATACTTTAAAAAATGGATGTGGTTTCCAACTTCACTGTTAATTTCTGTTAGTTAGTACTAAGATTACTTTCATATGAAGTATTTTTAATTATGTAGTACATTCACTTCTGGTTAACTTATTTTGTTTGAACTTACTAGTTCCGTACTATCTGTTAAACAGTTTATTGAGTAATTTAGTGATAATTTTAATAAACGCTAAAATATCTTTCAATAATTATCTCGATATTAATATCTGAATGAGCATGTCACCGCGAACTGAAACATGAACTAGCTGGCTACAAATTAGCATAGATGATAATCATTTGAACAAAAAATGTGTCACATAATAGGATTAACGATAACAGTTTTTTACAAAGTTGCCTGTTCTATGACAGTTTTATTTAGAAAATGTTGTTGATATTTGCCAACAATAACAGGTTTATAAAGAAACTGATACTTTATATAAGAAATTGAGTTACTGATGACAGTTTTCTTTAAAATATGTTACAATAACTTGTCAATAATGAGAGGTTTATGAAGAAACTGTCATCTTAGTCTAAGAAGTTAAGTTTTTAATGACAGTTTTGTTTAGAAAATGTTACGTTAAGTAGTAACAATGACAGGGTTATGGAGAAACTGTCACCTTAGTAAAAGAAATTAAGTTACCAATGACAGTTTTATTTAGAAAATGTTATTATATGTTGTCAACAACGACAGGTTTATAAAAAAACTGATACTTATAGTTATGATTCCGTAACAGTTTCTTATATACCCTTTCGTAACATAGGCTTTAATGACAGTGCAATTATTTTTCAAAACTGTCACATAACCGTTTTGGTGGCAGTTCTTAACTGTCACATAAGCCCATTTTTATACTAGTGATAGCCTAGCATTTTGCAGCGTGCAAATGTTGCCCACTATATCTGAGTATAGCTACGGTGCTCATGGGATTCATCATTTCAAGGAGTTCCTGCAATACGATCCCAAATTACTTATACGTGTCACATATGATGATATGGGAAACAAACTCCGCCAATTCTGGTCCATTGATGATGCACCTACATCGTTAAAATACAACCTTTTACTGATGATGATGATGAATTATTTGATTAGACCAAATTGGTGCTTTTAAATGGATTTGTTGATATGCCTTGAATCATTTGTTTGCCGGAATAAATGGATTTGTTTACGCCCCCCGCCTAAACGGTATACGTAATGTATTATGACTGGGATTGTTTTCCGCTTTCTAGTCGAATTAGGGTTTATTCCTTTTGCCCTATATATAGGCATACGTTGTACCTAGAGAAAGTATCTTTGGTATTCTGCTCAGTAATAAAACTCTGGTTTCTCTGCCGTGGAGGTAGCTAACGCAACAGTTAGTGAACCACGTAAATCCCTGTGTTCTTTCTTCTATTATTGTTCTCGTTTGATCTCTCGTTATAACAGGATTCAATGTTAATTCCATAGTATAGTTTTCGTGTTTTGGATTTGAGTGTTTTACTCTTTGATATCACTGTAACTCATACTTCGATGTGGGTTTATTAACATCAAGTTTATTAGTTAACCATTTTGGTACTTATTTTCTTAGTTCTTATGCAATCCCGAATCCTTGTTTCTTTGATTTATGAGTTATGGTTTTATGCATTCTATTCTCTATGGTAACAAAAATTTAGACCACGAATAAATTTAGTTAAAATGGTATATATACTTGCCTCTGTTTTTTTCCCGAAAATCGAAGAAACTTTGCGCAGAATGATAGTAAAAGACCGAGAGTAAGCTTTGCTGGTACAAGTTTTGTTGGTGTTTGTAATGTTGATGGTTCTGGTGTTAAGTGGTAATAATGTTGTTGGTGATATTGTTGAGCTGGATGACTCGGAGTCGGACTCGGAGAGGCCGGCCATGATAGATTTGACCGAGTTTGTGTTAGAGATGCCCGAGCTGAATCTCGGAGATATAGATTTGGGAAAATATACCTAGCCCGATATTGAGATTAACAGGGTGACTAATGTGCCTCTGTGAAAGCAGGGTGCAGACATGGGTAAGTCTCTGCCTCACCAAGGCGAGCAAGGATCTGGTTGGCAAAAGATGGCAGTGCGTCCATAGCGTGTATCCGAGTCACATCCTCAGTTCCGCTGAGTGTAGCTATATCTTTGGCCTCTCTTATCTTCGGTTTCGGCCGCAAGCATGGATCGAGCTACTCTGGATTCTCTCGCCGGCTCCTTGAACGTGGGTCATCACATTTAGCTTTTTAACCTGGTGATTTTGTTGTTTCTTCGAGTAAGTTATGCTGATCAGGGAGTCTAGTATTGATTCAGTAAGTACTCTGTAGGCTGCAAACCATGGTTTGTTGATGTTGCATTCTTTGAACCTGGAGAAGCAGAGGGATGAAGCAGCTGGGAAGCGAGCCCAAGAGTTGGCCAAGTCTGTCGAAGGTATCATTTATTTTCTTGACTTTATAGTTTGTTTGCCTCTACTTGAGTTTGAATATAATTTCTACGATGAGTATCCGATCTCGAGGCCTGGTTGCAAGAAGCTAGAGAGTATGGAAAACAACAACAATAATCACTTCGAACCCTGAATTTCAAGTATGAGGAACTTGCATTTCAAGCTCGCAATGATGCTAAACGAGTTAAGACACATAACGAGATGTTGCTTGTCTTACAGGAGAATATCAAATCTCTTCGTCTATATCGAGACGCCTATCAAGAGGATGCCTCCAGAAGTAACAAAAAGGTAGAAGCTCTGAAGGAGAAGATTTGATCTGTATCTTCCTATCAAGATCGATTGGTGCATTCAAAGAATAATCTGATGCAGGCTCACAAGCAGGAGATTCGAGATGCTTGCAAGAAGTATGAGAAGATGTTGAAGCGATATGATGAACAAACTCTTGAGTTGAAGAAGTACAAAGATCTTGTGGTGGATATAAATATAGAAATAAGAAGTAGGCTTGATCATGATCGTCTCGAGGCCGAGAGAAATTCAAATTTTGTGCTAGAAGGTAGCTAGATTAAGAGAATTTTATAGTTTGTTTGCCTCTGAATGGATTGTAACCTTTTCCTATTTGAACTCGTGAGCAACAAGAGAAGCTTCAGAAGGAAAAATATGTATTGCAGAGAGCCAATCGATACAAAACTAAGCGAGATAAGAGCGATCGCCTCCTTAAAGGGATTAAGAAGAAGTCTCAGGATCAGATGAACGAGCTTGCCAAGTTATACCAGTTGCAGATCGATCAAATTCAATCTGCTTTTGCCTTTGCTTTGGCGAGGACTTCTAACAACACCACTGGTCTAGCAAAGACTGTAGAAGCTATGGGACCGACCATTCATCTTGTTGAGGAGCGAGGTGAGGCGTCCCAGACAGTAGATGTGTGAGGTGAATCCCAGGTCGAAGAACAGATGGAGGATATCACCGAGAGCGAGACTGATAGCACTCATCGAGGTCAAGTCTAGTTCGTGCTTGCTATTGAAGGTGGTGATAATGATATTGTTGGCAGCTCTTCTCAATCAATTTTTTCTTATTTTTTTGGTACTTGTGTTTTTGTTGGTGGTTTGTTGAATTTTCATGGATGTTGGTTCTTGTTGTTGAACTTATTTCTTTTTGTGGTTCTGTGAGTGAACCTTGATGATGTATTCCCTATCAGCCTCGTGCCTCTTTTGAATGAATGGATATCTTTTTCTTTGTAAAATTTCTTTTTTGTACTTTGATATACTTTTTAGTTTACTTGATGATTTTATTTCATACGAGAACCATAGTGTGGTTAGTGTATAGTACCAGTGCTAGATTGCATTCGATTGTGACTGTGCGAGAAGGCACTTTATGTATAGTACTTGTACGAGTTTGCACATGTATGTATTGTAATTGTATGAAATTGCACTTGTATGATGTTGAAACCCTTGGATATCAACCAATGATGGTGCCTTTTGTCCGTGGGGAGTATCCAAAAAGTGCCTTAGACTCCTCCTAATGAGTATGCCTGGCGTCCTCCTTTTATAGTCTTCACAATACAAGGGATGCTTGCATTGCTAGTAATGTAGACATCCTAACAGGGTGTCTTGTAGGGGACGGTACCTCTTCCAGAAACAGTGTCAAGGGCCAATTGACTGAACCGAGTTGTCAGTACCTCCTTATTAGAAGGGCACCCAACTTTGTTCGGTTGAACGGAACTGGGTAGGTTCTTGAGAGAATGCATCCCCTCAGGCATCTACTTTATCAACAAATGTATTTGAGCCCTACCACCCAGCATCGCGTAAGGGTAGGCCCCCGGAGCGGCATCTGTCGGGAATAATATCCCCTTCATCTCGCTTAGTGTTAGTTCGAGATGGTATGTGACCATGGAAATCATGTTATAACCATAGTTGTACCTTTGGTGGTAATGTACTTGATCGCACTTGAAGTTGCATCTTGTGCTTTATGGAAAATATTGTTTGAGGATCTTGATGTTCCATGGATGTTTCCATACAACTCATTTGCCACCTCGGAGAATATATAAGCCTTTCCTAGTGCATTGATGTATGAAATATGGCCCATCGAAGGTAGGCCCCATCTTGCTTGAGTATTCATATGATGAGATTTTCCGCAGGACAAGTTCCTCGAGCTGAAATTCTCGGGGTCGTACCTTTTTGTTGAATTCTCTTCCTAACCTCTGATGATAGTTTTCCAATGCTTGAAGTGCAACTTCTCTGTTTCTTCCAGATCATCCAACTTTAACAGAATTAGATCGGAGGTAAAAATTTTCTCTCATTCCTCAGTCTTCTTAGTAGGGATCATTACCTCGGTGGGTATCACTGCTTCGGTCCCATAAATTATAAAAAATGGTGACATGTATGTAACTTCTGTTCTTGTTGTGCGATAGGCCCAAAGTATATTGTGGAGTTATTCGTATTAACCTTGCTTGTATCCATCCAATTTCTTTTTATGATTTTCAACTATAGTTTGTTTGTAGCTTCAGCTTGTCCATTTCTCTCTGAATAAATGGGTGTGGATTTGTTCTTTCAAATCATGAAAACATTAAAAAGAGATCAATGTCCACGCCTTGAAACTGTTTTCCGTTATCGGATACTATTGTTGCTGAGATCCCAAATCTACATATGATGTTCTCGAAGATAAACTTGAATACATCTTTGTCTCAGATATGTTTTGGAGCTTTGGATTCAACCCACTTGGTGAAATAATCTATAGCTACTATCAGGTATTTCCTTTCTTCTGTCCCTTGATGTAGAGGTACAACGATATCGATTCCCCATTTGAAAAATGGCCATGCACTGAGCATTGAGTGCAATTCAGTAGATAGTACTTTGTTTTTCTTTGCAAATCGTTGACACTCTTCACAACGCCGATCCAAATGTTTGGCAACCATATGCATGTAGGGCCAGAAATATCCTTGAACTTTTACCTTTTGTGCTAATGATCTGGAAGCATCATGGTTTCTTGCATCTTTATAATGTATCACATCAAAAATCTCTAACCTCTCTTTTCGAGAAAGACATCTTAGCAATGGTCTGGGGAATGGTTGTCGATATAGGAACCCATCTCTTACTTGATAATTTATCGATCAAATATGTAGTTTTTGAGCGAGCTTAGGTTCTTGTAGAAGTTCTTTAGTTTGCAGATATCTCAAGATGGGTTCTCTCCAGTCTTCCTCGGTCTCGACAATATCGGTAGATGCAATTTCCTTTTCTTGTGCCTTGTTTACCATTGGTTGATATAATCAATCGATCCGTACTTCTTTGATATTAAGATCGTTGATCATGGAAGAGATGAAGGCCAATGCATCTGCATGTTTGTTGTCTTTTTGACAAATATACCGATATTGAAGAGTTGGTATATGTGTTGAATATTGCTTAGCTAAACGTAAATATTTTTGGATGACTGGATCCAGTGTTTGATATCTCCCACTAATTCGTCGAACCACCAATTGAGAGTCACTTGTTAGTCTGACTTATGAAATCCTTATTTCAATGATGAATCTTAGTGCATGAATAGCTACCTCGTACTCATCCTTATCGTTGGTTGACGGAAAATTTGGCCGAATGTATTGAACTATCTTTATCCCTGCAGGAGAGGTAAACACGATTCTGATCCCATTCCTTTCACTATTGGAAGATTCATCCACAAATACTCCTCATCGCCTTGGGTGACATTCTTTTAAAATACCGCTTGGATCTTCCCGCTCTTCTTCCATGCTTGGTCTGTTTTCCACCTCCTCTTCTTCGGATAATGGAAAGTCTTCCAAAAATTCGGCCATGACCTTAGTTGGTGTTGTTTCTCTCGTCTCGTATTTGATTTCAAATTGTTTGAACTGAGCATTCCACCTGGATATCCTACCTACTTGTTGAGCACTTTTCGAAAAAGATTGAATCGGACTCTTGGTTCTGACCTTGATCGTGTGAGCTTGGAAAACTCTTAACTTTTGTTCACATAAACTAAAGACAGTATCAATTATTCCATTTTGGTGTAATTCCTTTCTGTAGGACCCATTTTTTTGCTAATGAAATAGATCATCCTTTCTTTTCCTTCCGGTACTCGAACCAAAACAGCACTTATGGAACCCGAGGTCCCTGACAAGTACAGATTGAGTTTTCTCCTTGCTCAGGACTTTGTAAGATTGAAAGTTCTTCCAAATAATCCTTTATACTATGAAGAGCTTTCTTCCAATCCTCGATCTATGAAAATGTATCCTTTTTTTTAATGTACTGAAGAATGCTTTGCACCTGTCCGATGATCTCGATATGAACCTGCTCAATGCTACCAATATTTCATTTAGCTTCTATATGTCTTTTAAGGTGGTTAGAGATGGAATTTCTCGAATTTCTTAAACCTTGATCGGATCTACTTCGATTCCTCGCTTGGTGACCATATACCCCAGAAATTTTCCCGATGTTACCCGGAATACACATTTGGCAGGATTCACCTTCATGTTGAACTTCCTGAGTTGCATGAAAATCTCCCTCAAGTATTGTATCTGACTTTCTTTTTTCTTGCTTTTCACGAGCATGCCATCCACATAAACTTCGAGAGTTTTGTGAGTCCATTCATCAAACAATCCTTCCACCATCTTCTGATATGTTGCTCCTGTATTATTTAGTCCGAATGGCATGTGAGTGTAACAATATAAACCTCTTGGTGTAAAGAAGGCATGATTTGGTTGTACCCTAATAGCCATCCATGAGCGAGAACATATCATTTCCCGATGTCGAATCTACAAGATGGTCCAGACTTGGTAAGGACAAGCTTTGTTCAAATTACTGAAGTCAATACATATCCGAAATCCTTTGTTCTTCTTTGGTATGATTACCATGTTTGATATCCACTGAGGGTAAGATGTTTTCCTAATTATTCCTTCTTCTTCCATCTTTGTTAACTCTTTCTCCACTACATCATGATGTGCCAATGCGACTTTCTGAATCCTTTGCTTGAACGATTTTGCATTTGGATCGATTTTGAGATAGTGACGAGCAACTTTAGGATCAATACCAGGCATATCGTTCATTTTCCATACGAAGGCATCGAAGAACTCCTTCAATAAACTGATCGGTTCTTCTTTTTGTTTTAACTCTAATAATGTTCCAATTTGAACCATTTTAGGCTCTGCTTCTGTTCCGATGTTTATTTCTTGAGTAGGCTCTGCTGCGGAAAATGTAGGCTTTGGATCTCCCATCATTGTCGCATTCACTGATCGCTATGCTTCCTCGGGCTCATCTGGTTTACTTCCCTTTTCTCCCACTGAAACTTCTTTTCCTTCTTTCTTTAATTCTCCATGCTTGTTGTAGTTGTCCTGTATCTCTCTTTCTCGAACTTTTCTTCCCTAGATTTTTTTGTTGCCTCCTTGACCATGCTTGTTCTTTCCAAATTTTGCTGCACATCTACCTTCACATAATCTCGTGCGTCCTTCAGATCTCCAAAAATTTCCATTACGCCTTCGATTGATGGGAATCAGATTCGCTGATGATATCTGGATGCCACTCTCTTGATTCCATGAATCCATAGTCTTCTGATAATGGCCTGATATAGGGATACCACATCTACCACACAAAAGGTGGTGACTACTGTCATGGTACAAATATGAATTCTTAAAATGATTCTTAAAATGATTCTTAAAAGGGATAACACTGTAGATTTGTCTTTCATCTCTGTCTCTCTTATGAGTTCAGGACAAGATTTTCTCGTAAAAGTCATACTCTAACGTGTATGAATGTATGATGGAATTGTTGAGATATATGGTTCCTAGCTTGATCACGATCTCATGCACTACTAGTTACTCTCCTGTATATCCGAATTTAAAATGGCACATCGACGAACTCATACAACTTTCCGTCATTAATAGCATCTTGGATCACAAATTGTATACTCCAAAGCCGATCAGTGGTGTAACCTCGTTCTCGATGATAAGAACGGTATTCACCGCACTCGGCACTATTGTGAGGTTGAACTCACCTGGTTGATGGATAATTGACTTTGTTTCCCCTCCTCACAATCTCGTCTAAAGCCTTACTCTTAGGTGCATTGAGTTTCGTGAATGTTCGATTCTCGACCTGCCTCTTTTGAAATCTGGACTCCATCCTTTGTATCTGTTGTTCCTCTTCTGTGGTATTTTTTATTTCCTTGTTGACCTGATTGTTGATGATATGTTGTTGATGCTGGGGACTCATATATACGGTGTTACTATATGAATGCCTTTGGGTGCAGATACTGTGAGACAACTCTCTTGAATTTCTTCCAATCTGATGTGTTGTTCTTGGAGTGCTCGTAGCTCGTTCATTGTAACTTGCGGGGTATCAAATATTGCTACAAAGATCGGATCAGTTTTGTTCAGCGAATTCGAGAACCCAAATATTTACATTTCTACTGAAACTTTTCCGATCTCCAGACGTAGTTTTCTCCATCTGATCACCAAATACTTTAGTGGCTCTCGAGGTCTTCTTTTAAGGGAAAAGAGTTTATCGAGCCAGGGTCGGGTACAATGACTGTGTATATAAGCTTCGAGAAATGCTCGAGATAATTCTCTAAAGTTGTGGGTTGATCCTTCGGGTAAGACATCATACCAGGCCAGAGATTCTCCACTTAAACTTGCAGGAAAGTTCTTGCACATAAACATATCATATTCCTTTCATGCCAGGAGTGATAATCTATAAGATCAGACATGCTGAACAACATCTTTGCTTCCGTCGAAAATGATGGTGAATCTTGGTAATGAGCATTGTGGTGACATGGGCTCGTAGAGAAATTCGTATGACAATGATGATATTTTGGCCTCGGACATGATATCGGTCAACCTCCATGCTCCTTCTCTTCCCTCGAGCATTTTGAAAAGTTTCTTTTACTCCTTGGTTATTTCTGGTTCGAGTCCGACCATTATCTTCCAGATTTTTGTTCGTGGATTCAACATCATAAACTATTTTGGTTATTAACTTGTTACCCTCTAGGATCAGGTATAAGCTTTTCTTTATTATTTCCTCAACTAGCTTGTCTTGCTCTAGCTGTTTCTTCATAACTTCGGCGAGCATAGCCGCCATGCTTCTTTGATCAGAAAGTACTATTTTTCCTTTATTATGTAGTGAGCCATATTGTTCGTTTGGATCCTTCGTGTTCTCATCTTGCTCTTCCAGCTCGTTTTCCTGATCTTTCTCGTTCTCGTTCTCGTTTCTATTATCTTCAAGTACATCATTTCTATGAATTTTTTTCTTCGTTCTCGGGTATCTCTCCGGCTTTGTCGTTCTCATGATTCGGAGTATGTACTATTTCATCGAGTCGCTAGTTAATGACTTCATCATCCATGGTTGATGCGTTCCTTCGATTGCCTCCTCCTCTTGTTAAGATGACTCTTTTAGCGGGCACCATTTCTTTCTGGTTTGTTTGATCTTTGATGGTAGACATGATTAGATATTTCTCCTGCAAAATCAAAAATGACCTAAAAGGTGGACCCTACCGTGTAGTTAATGAGATTATTGATCATGTCAGTACCATAACTGTCTTGTATACGTACGGATATGTCTTTCACTTTTCAGAAAGAGAACCTTCGACAAACAAATATTGTCTTTGTTAGAAACTCAAATCTAGGTTGTTAAAACAAATATTTAGAAATGTTTTTTGGATTTTTTAAACGTGTTGGTCTTTTGCAATAAAGAAATAAATGCTTGAAAATATAAAGAAAGATTTCTCAATGTTAATGATGAGTAATAAATATGAGATATAAATGTTTCGTAATAAATGTGATTATATTCTCCTTGACCTAAGAAGAGCTTAATAGCTTTTTAGTTGATAAAAAATAGATTATTTTGAGATCTTTAAACTAGATTTTTGATCCAAAACTCTCTTAAGACTTGTTTTCTTAAGAACTTTCATATTTGCTTATGTAAAGTGAAAGATCCTTAAAATGGATTACTGAAAACCTTATGATGGATAACTGAAAATCTTGAAAACTTTAAGATAAACCACTGAAAATCTTAAGATAAGTGATTGAAAACCTTAACAGAAGGTCTGGTGAGACGAATCTCTTTAATCAATCCCTATTTCTAGCACCACACTATAATATCACAAATTCCTACTATTCAAAGTATACAGATCCAACTCTTCGATTATGGTTGCAATGTAATACCAATGAGGTAAAACAAGTAAGACAAGAAATATAAATGACACGGAGATTTTACGTGGTTCAGTTTTTAATGAAACATACATCCGCATGATTTGTAATATTGGTTATGAACAATACAAGATAATATTTGGCATTTGTTACAAATGTGATATTTATTTTCTCTCCCTATTTTCGCCCTGCCTTGAATGTGAACAAATAACCTTGTTTTATAACCCAAGTCTGATATCGGATAACATAGATATCGAATAACACTTTTGTCTTTGATCTCGGACTTGATTATGAGTATCTTGCTCAGCCAAACCGATCTATCTTATCCTTTATAGACACGTCTCATAGCTACTTGGTCTTCCTCGTTTGACTAGTCTAACCCTTCATTAATGCTCTCAACGTTTTATTCCATCCCCAACGTTCTTTATCTTCTTTCTTTATATGTGTCTTTATCTCTTCTTCTTGGTAGATATCTCGATTGTAGCAAGCACTGGGTGAGTTGATCCCATGCTTCTTCATATTCATCTAAAGATGATACTTCTTCTTCGGATTCTCTCCACGTATACCATATATTTTCTCCCCTCATCACAACTTCAAAGTTCTAATATATATATATATATCCAATTAAACCTAACGATGCAGTGATCAAGTAGTTACCAGTTGTCTGTTGTCGAACACTCTCCAAATAATGATACCTTTATTAGCAATGTTGATATATCTCGCCCAACATTAAAACTCTAAAATCTGGAACTAAAAGTTCTTTTGCCAGATAATTGGTCATACACAAAAAGTTAACCAATTTTGGGTGTCACATAGAAATAGTTTATTTTACTCTACTCACTGTATTGAACCAGGAATGAATCAGCAATATGCTCACTATAAGTGGTAGAAGGAAACACCCAAATTGATTAATATATCATATGAGCATTCAAATAACAAAATGCTTAAGTTATTTAACTTAGATTTAATAACACGATTTGTTGGAATCTTGTAATAATGAACAACAACGTTAGATGTATTAAATAATAATAAAGAACTGAATCGAAACAACTCTACTACAGACAACTTAACGAGAGAAGAATCACAGGTTCAATAAGTTTTCCTTAACGCATTAGTTCGTGGGTATACTCAAGAACGAGCAATGCTAAACCGCAACGTGCGAAGATGTGTCCAGGATAAGATTGTCCGATATAGTTTGTATTAGCACAACACAAGCTACCCACTCTTGAACTTAGCAACAGGGATTAGAAGACAAAGAGTAAATCTAGTGCGCAAAACAAAGCGAGAAGATGGCGAAAAGATAATTTTCAACTCTGAAAAACGTTTTGTATATATAAGAGAAAAGAAACCTTTAGAGTTTCGGATTTCTTGTAAACCAAGTTTCCAAGATAAACAAGAAAAAAGAATTTTCCCAAAAATAAATACTAGGAGCAAATATTTTATAAGTAATTTACTTATAGTAAAACAGTTAAACTATTTTTGGTAAAAGTAATAAATCTTGGTTGATGTACGCGCAAGCCTTAGGCGAGTCTTCCACAAGCGAGAAGCCCAATACGTAAGTTAGCCCATATATTGTTTGCCTTCCTATGCACACCCATCCATATAGAAGACTAATCTCATTAGTTTATATGGATGATATCCTTCTTTATAATATCCAGTACGGGACTAAACATTTACCTTTTATTCATTCATAAAAAATGAATAAACATCCGTAAATTATTAGATCATTAACCAAATTACATCAAAACCTAAAAACATTTTTATTAAACTCATTTTCTTTACGGAAAGAAAATACAAGATGAGCCTGACACCTGATAAGATTTGGGACTTTTCCTACCACGTATGTTTTTTTTGTAGTTCATGCCAAGTATCTATACTAAGTTCCACATTGTTAACTGTAAATTAGTATTGATAATTATTAATATTAGTTCAAAGTTAATAATGTGGAATTTTCTCATTGGCCATGCAACATTTTCAATATAATGTACCAATAATGATAGACGACTCGTTACAAAGTAAAAGAATAATAGAAACCCAATATAAATACGATAAAGGTATGAATTATTTACCTTCCATAATACATATACAATTATTTAAGCAGAAACTTCAACAATGTTATTGTTATCACTAATTAGAATCATTTTCTTATATATTCTATAAACATAATACGAGTGAATTATCTACTTACTTATCTGTTACAAATATAATTATTTAAGCAGAATTTTTAACAATATTATCACTAACTATAATTATTTTCCTAGTTACTCTATTGAGATAAAGTAATTTAAGATGAAAAATTCAACTGTCGGGTCATTATGTGTGTTTAAACTCGTCAAAGAATAAACCGACCCAACTGGTGAATTGAATATTCTTTCAATTAAGATCAAAGAATAATAAATTTAAGAATTTAACAACGTTATCTCCATTTTCGTTGCAATTGCTCTAGAGTAGTGTCAGTACCAAAGAACAATGTCAACATGTGGCAGTCAAAGAATGGGATTCTTATTTGTGCGTTATATCAAGTCCGCACCACTTATAGACTAAACAAGTCAAGTGTGCTAATTAAAGCTCACTCCTGTCCGCAACAGCAAAGCTCAAGCCCAACTACCATTTCGTCCGTAGCCCACAACATTAAAACCTATTATTAGCTCTCAAGACCGCAACACAATTTTTCCCGCAATACATAAGCCTATTTCAATACTTCATGCACCATTTCATCCGTAAGACAGCACCATTTGACTGTTGGAAATCATGATGTCTGTTAGCCAGCAGTATTTCATTCACAAGACAGTACCATCCTTCCCGCAAGACATCAATCCCACATCAGTACACAAGCTCGCAACACTAAAGATCATCATGAGAAACAAGGAATGAACTTGTGTAGCTTCCCGCACACCATTCTTGTCCGTAGCTGAAGTCCAGTGAAGCTCATTATTTCCACAACAGTTAAAACCAATCACTTTTCTCAACCCAACAATCATTGTGCTAAAACCAATCATTTGTCTCAATCCACCAATCATTGTCCGCATCACCATTTGCTCGCACCATCATTTTCCCGCACCATCCTTTGTCCGTACCAAAATTAGACTAAGATCATTTAATGATAAGATCAACATTGACACGTAGCGAACTTCATCAACACATGGCAAAATGTGATGTATCATTATCGACACGTGGCGGACTTCATCGACACGTGGCAAAGGGGCATTTTTGGTAAATATCATTTCTTTCACCCATTTATGTACAATTTTAGTGTATTAGAGGGGGAGACATTTTGGGCTGGGTTTTTTGGAAAAACTTTATTTCTTCTGTAACCTGAGAAATCAATAAGAACATCCAACATTCCTCACCCGTGGACGTAGGCGGATCTCTGTCGAACCACGTTAAACTATTTGTGCTGATTTCATTTTTTGTTCTTTGTATCATCATGATTTTATTTTTTGGTTGTGGCTATCATGAAAATGGTCGCTACAATTTGGCGCTAGAAACAGGGATTCATACACTGATCCATATTGTATAGTCTCACATATTGTTAGTAGCATGAGCAATCACTTCGATTCATCATCTGATCCATATTTAAATACCTTATGGATTCATACACTGTATTTCTATTAGTTTCTCATTAAAAACATTGCTAATGCTAAAATTGCATTTATGGTACTACCAAAATTGTTGCCAGTTACCATTTTGAATATTATGAACTGCTTAAAACATTTTTATGAAATGCGAGGATGCCTTTGAAAGGCACTTCAAAGATGCAGCGGTCATGCGATGATGTACTAGGGGCAGTTTACAAAGAAACCAGGTTTTTAGCGGGGAAATGAGCTATTTATATTACGCACCATTTAGATATTTCATTTCAAAAATTTACTAACCCTCGATATATTCAGTACTTCCCATTGCTCGTAGTTTTGTTTTATATGCCTTGTACTTCTTAACATAAATCAACAATTCATAAATACTTCATATAAGCACTCGAGGATTGACACTTCTAATTGCTTATAATTCACACGACGAATATTCATTGGATATTTCTATTTATTTCGTATGCTTCATACTTCTTATTCAAGAACCATACTTCTCGTCAGTCAAGAATCGATATTTCTTACCACTTATACTTCATATGAATTACGAGAAGAATTCTCATTGGATATTTCGTATACTTTGTGTGGGAATCTAAATGCTACTTAGGGAATTATTATTCGAAAATGGGTACTTCATACTTCTCAATATTAAGTACTTCTTGAAGACGAGTACTTCTATTTTCTTATACTTCGGATTTCTTACGCAACGACTACTTCGTAAGAAAGTGATAATTCTTATTTCTTTCGGATATTTTTCATTTCTTATTTAAGATACTTCTCATATACTTCTCGAAGATACTTCTCATATACTTCTCAAAGATAATTCTCATATACAATCTGCATATACTTCGGGTTTCTTATGCAAAGGATATTATTATTAGAGGATTGATACTTCTTATTCGAGAGGATACAATCAGCTCCATTTAACTCACATGTGTCCAGACATATATTATACAAGATATTGCGGGACAAGGTCCATACCACTTGTGGAATATGGATGGAGAAATTTTACGGCATCCATGAAACCCACAATATCACAAAACCATATTACCCCTAAACCTTCAATGCAATCATACAATAATTTAGCTTCATACTAGGTAAAGCAGCAGAATTGTAATCTCTCTAGAAAGTCCATGTAAAAGTCTATGAGTGTATGACTATTGGATCTTTCGCCACAGGGATGCCTAACATGATATTAATTATTGTATCATGTACCCTCCATTTCAGGAGGGACCCCAGGGACCACATCCTAATTTCCTCCTGGCCAGAGAGAAATTAGAAATGCGTTGCAGCCCTACAAAGTAGCCCAGGGTAATTGCCTTGTGGTTAATCAATTCACAGCCTTGTGGTTAATCAATTCACACCCATTCAATGAACTAACAATCGATATATATATATTCAAATTTTTGTTTTGCAGGGGAAAAAGTACAAGATAAAATGAAAGTGCAAGTACAACTTGAAAGAAGGCAGACATCCAATCGATATGGCGAATACACTCTGTTGGGAAATGGTCTAGCGCGCAACCACTAGCAAATGCGTAGATTTGTAGATGTCAAGGGTACTGGAAAAAATAAGTAGGCCACATACCATTGGACATGGAACCCTCACATACTCTCACAAAAAAGCTAAGTACCCCATACTTCCTAAATCTCAAATTTTACAATTACTTTACAATCGAGATAACAGGTTCTCACAGGCGTTGGCACGTATGTATAAATCTGCGTCAAATGACACCTGATATGGGACCCATCCAGATTAACACCTTGAATTTGAATTCCTGATTGACTTATACATTTATACAAGATTCAATAATATATATTTTCATAAAGATTGGATGAGTGACAGTTTATTAATCTATTTATCATTTCTGATTACAATACGTGGAATGATATTATTACACTAATGCGCGCTTATGTGTAAGTTTCGCAGCAAAATTCTATTCTTGAATGGATCAGGTTCGTTCTCTTATCATGGCAAGGCCAGGCGAAAAGTAACTGCAAGACAACAACATACAATCCAAGCACAAACGTTTTATACCAAGCCAAGATGCACCGCAGTGCATCGACAACATCAACCACCAAAGTACGGTATGAACAAGACGTGAAGTCATTTTCTTAAGAATTGTTCTTCGAACAAATCTTAATAAAAGGGGCAAATTGTGAGTACCAAAGAACAATGTCAACACGTGGCAGTCAAAGAATGGGATTCTCATTTGTGTGTTACATCAAGTCCGCACCACTTATAGACTAAACAAGTCAAGTGTGCTGATTAAAGCTCAATCATGTCCGCAACAGCAAAGCTCAAGCCCAACTACCATTTCGTCCGTAGCCCACAACACTAAAACCATCATTAACTCTCAAGCCCGCAACACAATTTTTCCCACAATACATAAGCCTATTTCAACACTTCATGCACCATTTCATCCGTAAGACAGCACCATTTGACTGTTGGAAATCATGATGTCTGTTAGCCAACGACATTTCATTCACAAGACAGTACCATCCTTCCCGCAAGACATCAAGCCCGCATCAGTACACAAGCTCGCAACACTAAAGCTCATCATGAGAAACAAGGAATGAACTTGTGTAGCTTCCCGGACACCATTCTTGTCCGCAGCTAAAGCCCAGTGAAGCTCATTATTTCCACAACAGTTAAAACCAATCATTTGTCTCAACCCAACAATCATTGTCCGTAAGCCATGTTAAAACCAATCATTTGTCTCAACCCACCAATCATTGTCTGCACCATCCTTTGTCCGCACCAAAATTAGACTAAGGCCATTTAAGGATAAGATCAACAGTGACACGTGACGAACTTCATCGACACATGGCAAAATAATGTATCATTATCTACACGTGATGGACTTCATCGACACATGACAAAGGGGCATTTTTGGTAAATATCATTTCTATCACCCCTTTATATACCATTTTTGGGTAATAGAGGGGGGGGGGGGGACTTTTTGGGCTGGGTTTTTTGGAAAAATTTCATTTTTTTCTGTAACCTGAGAAATCAATAAGAACGTCCAACATTCCTTACCCGTGGACGTAGGCGATCTCTGTCGAACCACGTTAAACTATTTGTGCCGATTTCATTTTTTGTTCTATGTGTCATCATGATTTTATTTTTTGGTTGTGACTATCATGAAAAAGGTCGTTACAAGCAGACTAATTAGTTTTTATTCCAATATGCTAGTACAAAACAAATTCTACGATTCAACCATGATAGGCCTATAGGGACGTGGGCGTAGAACCACATTTGGCATTGGCCAGCTCAAATCAGAGACTTTGACCAGAACATTCAAATCTTAGCCCGCTTTATATAAGGTTCCAAAATCCAAATTTGGATGGTTGATCACAAGTTGGCTGCTTGGCTAGGGTTGAGAACTCCATTGGATCCTTGTCTTGTATCTACATTAATTGGATCCTTGGCGAGGGTTGAGCACTCGAATGGATGGTCCTTGTCTAGTATCTATAGTTAACGAGCTTCTAAAATTTAACTCACTGTACTTAAACATTGTTGACAAAGTTTGATGCATGATATTGTCTCATTTCCACTGAACATTCCAATAGTCCTTTACTTACACCAACTAGTTTGTTGTCTCGAGCAACTTCAGGATTTTCGACGAAGAAATTGAACCAATAATTAATGTAAAACTTCTATTCAGTTTTAATCGACATTATTGAGTAGTGATGTACATGTACATGCAATTCCTCATCATCTTCTTTGACAAAGTATTGCTACCACTACCAAGGATTCGATTTGTTTGGCCCAAATATAAGGAACTCCTCTTTTCTATGAATACTTAAGAGTGATAATTGAATAATACTTAAAGAGTGATAATTGAATATGGGTACATCATCTTTGACATCATTGTTCTTTTTTTGTTTTGTTTTTTTTAAATAATAGTTAGACCATACCAAGTACCGGTAGGATTCTGTATCCACTCGACAAGTTTAAGATATAGTAATCACTAATCAGTTTTATTTCTTAAGCGAAAACTTATCAACATAATCAATCTTTGGCACAGGGAAGAGATGTCATCGACGAGAGTAACATCCTGCCAAAGTCCACGATCAATCATGCAATTGACGATGACGATGATGATTTAATATGTAGCTTATTGCTGTTAAAAAAGAACTAGTTATGAAAAATCGGATAAGGTACACATAAGAATGATGGTGTGATTAATGATAGGTGCCCATTATACCATTCATTTGTCTAATTAATATCCTCCAATAATGTGCAGAGAGATTATAGTTTACGTCTGCCGTTCTCCGTTATAGTGATTGAATGCTGAAAATTGAATATGTACAAGAAAATTGGCGTAAACATGAATTTTAACAACTGCCCACTGATCCATTAAGACCAACAGCGAAAAAAATCACATAATCCAACAAAGACTTTAAAGTTGTCAAAAGAAAAATATAGTCACACCATACGCCAGGCCAAACTCGCCAATCGCTGCACTGCATGACATCTTATCTTATATTGCCCACCACTCCGTTTACCTATTCTATTTGGATCCATAATTAATGTTGCTGCAAAAATATATGGGAGTACTCATCACATTTTATAACCACGAGACTGGTAAGTCATATATGCCAGGGGGGGTCATTTCCCCTACACAGTATGCCTTCTCTCGTGGTTGCCAGCACTGTTGATTCCTCTTCTTTTGTTGCCTTTGGACAGGGCAACAAGGGATGCAGCGTAAAACCAAGTCCTATGCACCTTTTAAATAACTCAATTTGATTATTTTGAGCTATTATAGATTTATCAAATGGATAAAATTATCTTTCAAACGCTTTAATTTAAGGGTTTGAACATCGCGGCGGAGTTTTTGTCGAGCGATAAAGACTCTGCCGCTCGAAAAAGTGTAGGTCGCCAGCGACATAGCTCCTATCGTTGGCGGTCAAGACTTTATTGCTCGGCGGAGATTATGTTACCAACGGCTAACTCTTTGCCGCCTATAAATTCACCATTTTGAAACTAAATTTTTATACAAGAATTTTCTATTTTCTCTACTTTCTATTAAATTTCCTATAATTTTTTTCTTCAAATGGTAGAAGTTGCAACCCAACTTGATTTGGCAGTATAACTAGATTTTTCTGGAGTCATTCTTGAAGCCGATGTTAGTAAGATATGTGATGGTTATAAGAAAATAGAGAATGAGTAAAGAGGTCTTCAAGTTTTAGATGTTAATCAAGTCGCACCTAAAAGAAAAAGAACAGTTTAAGGCAAGAAAAATGAGGGCAAAGAAAATTTGGAAGTTAGTTGTAGTACTTCTCACAAAAATAAGGGAAAATCTTCTCAAGAACGCATCGAATAGAAGATATGCCAAATGAAGATAAACATGAGGTCCAAGATTGTTAAAGATTTTTACTAAAGTGTTTGTTGATACCTGAAAAATAACTACCTATTGATAAGGGGGAGTCATTTCTACTAGATGGGTTCAAACCTATAGTTACATGAAGACTTGACTTGGGAACTAAGCCCAAGTCTTGAGAGAATATCCATGGAGATAGGAGGACAATGAGGGAATAAAAGGAGAAGTTAAGGATAGTATTGAAGGGATGGCATCTTGGTAATATTAAAGAGTTTCATAAGCGTATGTGGGAGAGGGAGATATAAGAGAAGGTCTATAAAAGGAAAAGAGGGGTACTAAAAAAGGGACTCTCTCTCTGCCTCAGTAAGGGAAAGGTGTAATCCTTGCTATGACTAGGACTGGTCTCCCGTTTATTTTCTGACCCTAAAATATTTAGCGACCACAATGGAAGACTCGTCTCTAGTTCAACAAGATGCACTCAACAACTACCGCCCCGGATGTCCCTGCTAGTCAGCCGGCCAATGAAAAAATAATGGTAGAGTAACAAAAAGCCAATCGCCAGAACCATCGTCAACTTGTTGATTAAATAAACATCTGAGACAGGGAAGTCGGAAAAAAGGGCATATATAGCAATTAGCGGCGACCAGCCGAGGACCCCCCCCCCCCCCCGCAGGCAAGAGAGGGTGAGCGTCAGGGGGGGGGGGGGGGGGGGGGGGGGGG
>JAJJMC010002939.1:8774583-8845546 GCA_023531435.1 Papaver californicum
CCCCCCACACCACCAAACTAGAGAAGGAGTGTGCCCTGACCTCTATCGACACGAAACAAAGGATTCACCCTCAGTAACAATTGAAAAAAACCAAACCGATACTCGGTCAAGACTGAAGAAATAAGAAAATAATGAGAAGGCAAAATGAGAAAGAGGGACGAGTTGGTACTCTGAATCGAGCACATGCTCAGCAGAACGCGAATGCTAGAAAAAAACCAGTTAAATAGAAAAGGCCCTACAGTGTGGAGACATCAGAGAATGGATGTCACATAAAGCGGAAGAACGAATCAAAATCAGGATTCCCGTTAAGGGTAAGTGGATGAAAAGTTTTCATGTTTAAACGATACCATGTACAAGAGCATCATTAAAGGTTCAGTGTTAATGATAACAAGGAAACCATTCATTACAAGCCTCTACCCTAAACAAAAAAAATCTAATGAATGATAACATACGACAGAATATGCCTATTCGATAATCAAATGAATGATCGCAAAAGCGGCATAAAGCAACGCACCCTCATCCGACTCGATATAAAAAAAATGGTCACAAGAGCGGAAGATGTCAAAGCACCCCTGTTCGACCCTAAAATTAAAATAGAAGACAACCGCAAGAGCGGCAGAGGACAAAACGCCCATGTACAACTTGATAATCTAATACGATTATCACAAGAGTGGTAGAGGGAAAAACGCCCATGCCCGACCCATCCAACACCCAATATTCAACGGTCACAAGAGCGGCAGAGGGAAAAGTGCTCATATTCGACCAAATAAGTCAAACAACAATGGTCACAAGAGCGGCAAAGGGCAAAGTGCCCCTGTTTGACCCAATAAGTCAAACAATGATGGTCACAAAAGAGGCAGAGGGAAAAACGCCCATGTTCGACCAATAGTCAAACACCGATGGTCACAAGAGCGGCAGAGGGCAAAACGCCCTTGTTCGACCCAATAGTCAAACGACAACGTTCACAAGAGCGGCAGAGGGCAAAGCGCCCCTATCCGACCCAATAATCAAATGACAACGATTATAAGAGCGGCAAAGGGGGGAAGCGCCCTTGTCCGACCTAATAGCCCAACAAAAATGGTCACAAGAGCGGCAGAGGGCAGAACGCTGATGTCCGACCAAGTAATTTAAACGGACATGAACTGGTAAAAGAAAAAAAAAACATCCCCGCCATACCCAATAATCAAACCACAACATTCACAAGAGAGGCAAGAAGACTAAAGCATTCTGGTAGGCCGGACTAAATAACCATTGTAAGCACGTCAGTAGAAGGAAAATTCTCATCATCCAAACTAGTTTATTTAGCAAGCCATAGAAGGAACAACATATTCAAACAAAAGAGCAGGCCTCGATATTCATTAAAAGAATGATACATCTACTTAAGACCATGATAAACACGAAAAACTAGTATAGCAGCACGCGCAAGGCTTAAACGTATAACAGTGGAAGCCAATCTTTGATAACAACGCTCCATTTCTTCCCGAGCCTGGGTAAATGATTTATACAACCGCGCACAAGTAACATGTTTAGAACCTAGCGCGTCAGCATACAGATCTATATTATGGAAATAAAGCTTTGACTAGCAGTAATGGAAAGCTTATACGCTTCCATAAGGAAAGCGTTCTCATCCACATTAGCTTTTAAAAACTCATGCCTAAGGGGACGAACCTCCGATGTTAAACCAGGTACAATCGACTGGTCTCTTTCAACAATGCAAATGTTAAACGCGCCCCAGATGGAATGAGCCATATAAGGGAAGTAAAGAGAATAGAAAACAAAGGAGAGATAAAATAGCAATACGTACGAAAAATATGGCACACATGCATACTATATATAGGAAAATCCATATGGGCGATATATAACGGTCCAGATAAATCGACAACCTCTTCTTTTAAAAAAATAATAAACAATTACGCTCTCATTAGGAAGCAAACACAGTTTCTCCCACGATACAAGGTCGAAGCGTCTCTTGGACGGAATAAAGGATTGTTCCTACCGCTTGCGCCACCTAATGCACACCCCAAACGTCGGAAGTATATAATAACACAGTGCTCACAGAGACAACGGTGTTCAGGGTTCAGCAGGCCCCAAGACGTGCCTCTTGCAGCGGGTAGTCAACCTCCACAAAGGAGGAATGAGAAATATTATTTCCCTCATTGAAATAGTTAGAGTCAACAACGAATCTTCGAGGTTTAAGGTTTTCGCGCTATAACAAAAGGAGAGTTTGTTTATTAAACATAAACGAATAAAAAGGAAAGAGGAGAAGGGATCGGATCAAAGACATAAAATTCTCAAATAAGGAAAAGGGTCATATACATATAAGAAACATAACAGAAATGACATTCAAAAGTATCTAAGGCCACATGCAATGAACGGTAAAGACACTTCAAACTATCAGCACAACCATAAATCATTCATCTTGATGGGCAATCACCATGCGACAAGTAATTATCTCTTAATAAAAGTCCCTTATCATCAAACAGCTTCATCATACGCTAAATTAGCCATGCACCGTCGGGTAGTAGCTTCTGTATACAAACGATACACATCATCAATGACATGATTAACAGGGTTCACATTACGGGCGATCTCAAGAGTCTTATGTTGTTCTTGCCACACGACACGTACCGCATCCCGATGGGCTATCCTGTGTGTCATTAGTACCCTCAGCTCATCCTTTAACACTAATAACCGCTGAAGTTCGTCTCACTTGTTTAAGGGTGTGACAAGAGTAGGGACGGAAGCCATCACCAAAGTATACCCATGGAGACGACGAAACATCTTTCCAAAAAAAAAAAACTATTGCTAGAAACTTTCAAGGCAAAATCAAAAGAAGCATGAAAAGAGCAAGGATGACAAGGAAACGTCAACAAAGATCTCTTTAAATAGGGAATGGGTCATAAAGAAAAGTTGTACTTGCTGACATACGGTCATCCTGACCGTTATAAAAATAAACAACTTTAAAATCACAATACAACCGAAAAAGATCTACGTAACAGAAAATGACTAGTCCTTTCACATACACAAGAAAATAAATATACATAATAATCCACTATTACAAATTAGTCGTCTTGATCAACCATCATCGCATGACAAACCCCTAGCTCACGATCCAAATCCTTCATAATCAAAAAAATCTCTTGATATTGTGAGTTAGCAACATGACGTATAATATGTCCTCCTCAAGCAGCCGATTGACATCACTCATGATACGAGCATCAGCACGAGCCTTCCGAGCAAAGTCAAAAGTCGCATGTTGTTCCTCCCAAATGGCATTCATAGCAGCTCGGTGAGCCATCCTGTGAGTCATCGACATTTTAACCTCGGCTTTCACTGTCAGTAGGAGCTTGAGTTCACTACGTGCGTTTGAAATTACAACAATGGCGGCTACCGAAACCATAGCCAAGGTGAGAGAAAAGGAGTAAGAAAGCAAACAAGCGAGAATATCATAATAGAAAGAAAAACAAAATAAATGATACATGTAATAAACAAGAGGAACATTTAAGTAGAAGCAAACCGTATGTACAAGGATGACACGTGCCAAAAAGGGAAAAACTACAAAGGCAGCTCAATAAATTACATGGAAAAAAAGAAAAAAAAAATGATGAACGCGAAGAAACTTAGTAGTATGATAGATATCTTGATCAAGCTACCAACGCATCTCAGTGGATGCCCTAAGGTCATGTTTACCAGTACCCAGCTCGTCATTCGCCAAGCCATATACACAACAAGAGGCCTCGAGGGCCGCATCGGTAAACTCATGAATCAGAAATATTTCATAGATAACGTTAGCATGATACCACCGATCGTATACCTCATCAAGGGAAGTGTTTTTTTCCTCCCACCATACTTTTGCAACAATTTACTACTCAAAAATATATTCCAATTCCTTCCCCAAGTTATGAATAAGGGCATCAGTTGCGGGGTAAGCTAAAAAAAATGAAACAAAGGGACATAAGTCCTATTTATAGACAACCACCATGGTCAAACAAACATAATAAGTGTCATTAGTACGAAATTAAAATGTCCAGTAAAAAACAACCAACGGACCCATAATTCAAGAAAAAACAATAATACCATAACAATAATATTATCCAAGGTAGAGGAAGAGAAAGCAAATAAGATCAACCAAGTAAAAAAGAAATGCAACATGTTACAACAGTTTAAGCAATAGGTCAAGGCTCCTCAAAAACATCCAAGTCCCGTTTTTTCTTCTCGAGATTCTCGCGCCCCCGGTCTACAACATCGTCAGCTTGCGTGGCCGTTTCAGTGGCATTAGAAACGCCCGAGAGAAGCTTAAAGAAACCCTTTTCTCCGTGGCTGACCGTGTCAGGATTTCAATGACCTTCTCTAGCTTGGAAATCTCGTCTAAAATATTTTAGCAAGGATCATGTTTGCTCTTGATCGTGTCCAATAAATAGTCCAACCATGTGACCGAGAAATATAGACCCACAACCATATAAATCAAAGATTCCCATTCCTTCATCTTGTCGACGCTAGGAGGATCATCACCAACATGGGAAAGTCCCTCAGCGGCCTCGAGTAGACCCATGTTCATGATAACTAGAGTTTTCATATCCTTAATAATACCCAGCTGTACAAAATGACCACTTTGCTCCATGATCTACCTATAAGTAGCACCACAGCGGAAGGAACCCAGAAACCGTGAATCAATCTATAAGACTTATCCGCTCCAGCCTTATCAGCACTCACGACTAAAAGAAGGCGAAATTTAGGATCTTTTGGTGTAGCCAACAGAGTAGTCGCGTCTGTCTCACGGGTAGGCGGAACAAAATTATCTTCAACGCGACGTGTACGTTTTGAGTCGTTTGTGACGCTCGGTGAATCTTTCTTGAAGGAAAAATCGTTGCGATGCTTCTTCATGTTCTAAAACAAAAAAATAATAATAAAAAAGAAGAAAATAAAAAAGAGAAGAAAATATAAAATATAAAAAAAAGAAGAAAAAAGAAAAGAGAGGGAAAGAGAATAAACTAACCATAGAAAACGGAAGATCAGGAGAAGGTGTTCGAGCAAGAGAAGGCTTGTGAGGATCCGTGGGAGGGCGAGAAGAACCGAAGTTGTCACAAATAGCAAAACCTAAAAAAAATACACACACAATAAGGCAACAAGATGAACGTATAAATAAGATAGAAACTAAACCATAAAGGACAAACATAAAAAAAAAAAAAAAGGTAACACGTGGCAGACAGAGGTTACCCAAAACAGAAGGATTCTCGTCAGAAGGCACACGGCCTTGAGAATAACCACCCCGACTAGAACTAAGCGAACTGGTGGGTATCTTGTAAGGTTGATCCCTGGACCGAGAAGTGGTAGCTACCAGAGGATTATTAGAGATTTTTTTTACACACGGGGAAATGGTCCAACCACCACGCGATAAATCGACGCCCAAACTATGCATACATTCCGTAAAAGAAAGGGATTGACTTGGGACAGCTCGAGTTTTGGCATGTAAAGCGGACATAAGGGAGACATCAGCTGAAACGGGCACACGCACGTATGGAACTGGTAAAATCCCCACGTCACTTTTATTCTTCTTAACCCTACAGTAGGGCGGCCATTCGTGCTCAGGATATTCCTCTATCATGAAGAAGTGTGACTTGTACCCAACAGAATCCATAGGGGTTGTTACCCAGGTGACGCGCGGCCAACATAAAAAATAAATATATTAACAATAATACATATAATAAAAAAAAATGGATGACGAGGGAGAAGAAGATTGAGAAATCCCATACGTAAAATGCACCTGGCTAGAAGAAGGATTGGGAGTTGATTTGGGGGTTTGAATCTTAGCCGGCCTTTTTTTTTGACGAAAGAGGAAGCATCAATCCCTTTTTGGATTCCTTTTTTAACAATGTATCATCGACGGGAGGAGTCCATCTAGTGGTCAGGGGATTTAAAGGGACGACCCTTTAAACCATACACTAGACCATGCTTTACTGCCAAATTTGCATTTAAATTAAAGCGGCTTGCATTAACTTGAGATCACTCTAGGATAACCCAGGCGGATGAACAGGGAGCAATAAAAGGAATTTTAGAGCTATCCTACTCACTTCTGTATGAAACAAATATCGCTTAAGAGAAACAATGAAGTGATTGATCGATCAACCAAGCCCCTTCTTTGAAAAAAAAAACGATGGAAGTTGTTTCAAACATCAGTGTCTTGAGTAGAAAATGGGCACGAGACAGGATAAGGGATCTTTTGGTCAAATCCTAGTTGTCGAGACACGCGATCAGAACCGTAAGACATCGCTATAAAATTTCCTTAGAAGAAACCAGGAAGATAACCAGGAAGCACGGCCATAACAGAATCAAAGTCATTGATCGACAAAACCCGAGAAGAATCCAGGATCACATCTCTAACCTGTGAAGTAAAATCATAATGAAGGGAAACGGAACGACCATCATTATAAGAAAAAGGTTTGAACTCGCTAGAATTATCCATATATTCAAATATGGTGTTCTTAGTAGACCTTCATTTCCCGTGCCAAAGGCCATAAGCGGGTAATAGTAAGAAGCGTGGACCATGTCGACCGTACCATCCTCATTTGTAACCTCCTCCTCGTGACTGATAACCAAGGCATTGGCCGACGGAGCATACTTAAAAAAAAAAAATCCCATGACCAAGCTTGAAGAAAATTCGTTGCAGCAAAGGTTTCGATTTCACGAAGGTCGTCCACCACGCGGATGTCCTCATAAAGAAGATCTAATTGGCGATACAGCCCATTCAAGAACATGGGAGCCAATGGAAAAGAAATGTCGTGTGACATCAGAACGGCCATCAGCACGAGCTCGTTCTTAATTGTGTCACGAGGACTATGTTAAAAAATATCGTGACAAAGCCAATAAAGAAAAAAGGTCGTCAGTTTAGCACGAGGTTCCTCTTCTTTCCGAACAGAAGATCGAACTTTTGCACCAGTGACGGTTGGAACCCAATATCTCACCCACAAAGGAAAAGAAGCACGCTTGTTTCTTTTGGCAGCACGACTAGAAGGAACTTTTCCTCGAGCAGCTTAACTCGAAGGAAAAGCGGCAGAACCCTTCATGGAGACGACCATTATTTTTTCACCGATTGGATTGCTACCCTCGTAACTTTTATCGAAGCCGAAGTTATTATAGATTTCCCCTTAATTGGCTTCCCCGGCCCAGCAACACCCTTTTTCTCATAGTAAGTGCATTATAATTGAGATTCACTTTTATTTTTCATCGTCACCCCTCGAGACTTGCCTTTGCACCAATCAAGTAAGCGCATAAGGCCTTATTCAATCATTCATAATCTCGTAAACGACCGACTCGTTGTATAATTGAGACTCATGGACTGGCAGCGGTAGTAGGGCGACAATATCCTCCAACACCGGGGTCGCCTCACCCCAAGCAAAGAAGAAAGTGTGTACTTCACCCAACCAGTGAGAGTAGAGTCAGAGCATGTCCTTTCTACATTTAACTACCACACGATAAAGAGATGCCTCTATAACCTCATCCACTCCCAAAGAGTTGAGCGTAGATGAATGTTCGGGGTTGGAACCATGTACCTGACCCATGACTCCCAGAGAGGAGAAGTCTCTGCCGAGGAACGCGATTCTAAGGTGGTGAGCTGGTAATCCCCGCGTTGAATGGCTATACGCGGGATTTTGTCAAAAGCATGAAGAGGGAAGTCACTTTCCTCAGAATATGACGAGAAGAAGGGAAGCATGGCCGGACTGAGCAGGCGGGAGTCTAGGTCGTCATTTATAGGAGTTGTACGCGTGCCACCATCTAGAGTTGTTGGACACATGGCCCTTTGCAAGCGTCGGCTACCAAGAATCTCTTACATAGAGTATGAGACCCCATCCCTGGGCGGAGGAAGGCTCCCGTTATCGGAATGACCGCTAGACTCGGATTCTGCATCATTCTCTGCTTCTCCGACTTCATTTTGTGTTCCTCCGCTTCTTCGGTCTCCTTTGAAGAGCGTTAAGAGGAATCGTCTGACATAGAAAATGACAAGAAGAGAATAATCGAGCAGTAAAAGGAAGATGGGGTGGTAAAATAAACGGCCCTGAGAATATATAGTGAAAGTTTTTAACTGCAGGATCGAGGGTGAGATGGTTAATCAGGAAATTGTAACTGCAAGAAGAATTTCAAAAGGTGGCGAGACACGCCATACGAAAAGAAGATGTACCGTCACATTTGGTTAGAGACGCGTATTGAGGAGTTAACAAAAAATAAATTGCTCCAGTGATGCATAAGATGACTATTGGGATGCCAACGGTTAGCCCAATAGCCAGGGGACTAAATGTTGATACCTGAAAAATTACTACCTATAGATAAGGGGGAGTCATTTCTACTAGATGGGCTCAAACCTATAGTTACATGAAGACTTGGGGACTAAGCCCAAATCTTGAGAGAATATCCATGGAGATAGGAGGACAAGGAGGGAATAAAAAGATAAGTTAAGGATAGTATTGAAATGATGGTATCTTGGAAATATTAAAGAGTTTTGTAAGGGTATGTGGGAGAGAGATATAAGAGAATATCTATAAAAGGAAAAAAGGGGTACTAAAAAAGGGACTTTGTCTCTTTTTCTGCCTCAGTAAGGGAAAGGTGTAGTCCTTGTTGTGACTAAGACCGGTCTCCCCTTTATTTTGTGAACCTAAAACAGTATTTATATTTTTACTACCCTAGTTTATATCTTGTAAAATAGCGTAGTATAGTAGTAAATTAATATGATAGATATTAGTGTTTTATTTAATTGAATCAAATTATTAACTAAACTTGCTATCAAATTTTTCAATCAAATTAACTTATTATTTCCTACTTTTTGACCAAATGTAATTTCTTTTAACATTCATGTATATAAATTTATTAACATAATTAAATTAAAAAAGACTATTTTTCGATTCAATTAAAACATAAAATTAAAATTATAATATTTCCTGGTTGACTAAAGACACAATTTTCATCTTCAGGGTAGGCCCCTTGTGCTAACATGGCTGTTATAGTAGCTTGAGTATCATAAGGATGTTGAGTTTCATCACCATAACCTCCAAAGGAACCAAAGTAAGATGAGAGTTGGATGCCCCGAAGTCTCAAACGGGCTTATACCCTGAGAAGCCTCCTACTCTTAGAGTTGGGATATAAAGATTCGAAAATATTGGATTACCCCCTGGAGTCGTCAAATCTAATTATTCGGCATCAAGTGTCATAAAAGTTACATGTATGTTCTCTGGTGTGTCAGCACTTTTTGACTCCTTCTACGACTTGGTTGACTTGGTTAATCTAGACTGGATTCATCTGAAATATCAAGGCTCAATGTGTTCGTCATTTAGGCCAACTTCCCCAAGTAATAATCTTGGATTTGTTATGATCACCAATAATAATCAACCTTTCCCACAACTATTGTTCTGTAGCTTCAACCCCATACTATGGATATATATGTTCCATAGATTGAGAAGCAATTGGAACAGTGATACACTCCCCTAGTAGATTAATACTCGGCATCTTCCAGTCAAACGGTGGCATAACTGACTAAGAAGATGAAGCTCCCTGGCCATTTAGATAAAAAAAGGAAGCGGGCTTTACTGGTGGAGGTTGGGATCAAAGAAACACGGGACCAAGGGGAAATTTCCTAGAGATGGCATATTCATCACTCCTACATGTTGAGGCTCCATGACAATGTTAGGTTTTATAATATTGTTGAACCAACTGTTATAATCATGGTCGTCAATAGGGGCCACGACCAAGTCATCAACACATTTCCATTCTTGACCATGTTGCATCAACGTATAGTAATCCTCAAAGGAAATATGCCCACTTGGAAGTGGGTTGATTGCTTTTACTGTTCTTCCTTGAAGCTATTGAAGGTGTCTTTACCCAAAGTACCAAACACCTTTCATGAATTGAGTACTAAAAAACACCGATCGACGTAAACTTAACTGTAGCATCCTTTGAGCAGATTCACTTTGGTACTCTGGATGATCCGCATACTACATAGGAATAAAGTTTTGCCTTGTTCTACACAGTTATTTAATCCTTTGAGACAGTCCGGAGTGCTGACCGTCATCGGGCTGATTGGGATCCAGTTGTCATTCCAGTGCTTCTCTATAATTAGAAAAACAATATTATGATGTACAAAAACAGGTTCACCCGCACGAAAGTAAGTGTACCATCAATAGTGTGAAAACATTAGGAATTTTAACTAGTTGTTAGTAATTTAACATTTAAAATTTTTAATAAAATTTAAAAATTAATTAGCTTTTTACCTCCAAAATTCCCCAAAAACAATTCAAACTTGGACTATAGCCAAAGCAATCATTGAGGCCTATTTATAATGAGGATAACAATGCAGACTCATACCCTGGAGCTAATTCTAAATTCTCAAGCGCATCGAGAAAACCAATGGGTGTCACTGAGATGGCATTTGGAAAAAGACATTTTCCTAGCACATATAACATAAACAATCTTTCGAGCTCAATAAAGTGCCCAACTTTCTCATATTCTGGATCCTCCCGGCACGTTCTGTTTATAGCATTTTAATAAAGATTTCAATCCAGAGACTTTGATTCCACCAGTGTGGATAATTTTGTGTTCATTATTTTCTTTCCTCATCAGCACAGTACAATACAAGGCGTTTTTTCCATTTATTTTGTGCTTGCCACTTCTATTGATCATATGGAACCATATCTCCCTCGCATAGTATTCCCGTCAACATATAAATATCTAACGACGTAACTCCTATAAACAATATTTTGAAATTAAATTCCGGTTATAAATTCTAAAGTTTGCATAATCTAAAGTTTGCATAACCCAATGTTAGCATAATCCGAAGTTTGCATGTATAAAACCAAAAATAAAAATACAAGAAATTAATTAGAGAACAAATAAACTTAACTCATTCGAAATCTTTAAAATATAACATATTTGTAGTCTTCCACAAACAAATTCCTACGGGTTGGATAAAAAAAAATTATTGAATGAGGTATTCAACTCCAGGGATGAATTCTAATAATACCTGAACAACAGTTGTCCTATGGTTTTTATTGGTTAAAAAATATAAATAATATCATAGATATCTCCGGACTCTTTCTTTAACTGCACCAGGTATCCACTCATATACGATATTAAATTCAGTTCACCCACCTCTTAGCCTGATATTTATCATCGTTTTCATCATTTTCTTCATCTTTAACTGGGATCCGAGGTTGATTTTGTTCTTCTAAGGCCTTCTTTTTTAACTTGTTACATTCCTGCTGCCATAAAAATTTGTGATCCTCATTCATTAATGAGGTGTTCATAGAATGAATCTTATTCTTGTCATAATGGCTAACAAATTGCTTTTGAGAAAGATGGCTTTTTTAACTCCCTAGTCGTGACCTTTCGGTTAACGGTTCTCTGTTTCTCAGTTGTCCATTGGTGAATCATAAACTTGGTCATGTTAAAAATTTAGACCCTCCTCCTTATTGGGCTAATTTTTTAGCTTTTTTTGTTGCTGCTCTTCTTAAACCTTTTCGTTTCATGGTATTAGCTGCATTGAAATCAAAATTAGGGAGTGGTGTTGGGTCACTCAGTGAAGAAAATGGTGAACCGGGACTTGAAGTTGGTGTAGAGGAACCATCAACGTCGTATGGTGACCTTATAGGAACTTGTTGCATATTTGCTAACAGAACATAATTAAATTTGGGAAAATCTTATACGATACCATAACACCCTTCTAGTTCAAATGGTCCACCGTTTTTTAGGTGCCATTCTCTCTGACACCTTTTCTTCCATATTCGATGGTGATTCACCACTCGGTGGTGGATTACGAGCACATTGCTGGACATGAGCAACATAAAGGTTCAATTTTTCACTCATTTTAGTGAAGTGAGTACACAAAGTGTCTGGATCACGTGAATTGGCGTTCATGGTTTCCTCTTTAAACCCCAAAAATATGTTGCCCCACAAGGTGGTGCCTGCTTGAGAACAACCATTGATGCTATCTTATGTGCAACGAACATAATTTCTGCAAATGCTTTCATCTTCGGCAATTGAAAAACTTGTATCACAAACTTTTTTAGCAGGTGCATCCATTTTGCAGAAGAAAATTGAGATAGTTTTGTTTTAAATTAAAATGAGGAGAGCTTTGATTTAGATTAACACAAATCGTGTGAGAGATTGAGGTGTAAAGAAGATATGAGTTGAATTAAGTTTGAAACTGGGTATTTATAGGAGTTCTAGCCAGGACCATTGGCTGAGATAAACGATAAGCGACATAGTCCTAGCCGCTAGCGACTTACTCTTTGTCGAGCGATCAAATCTTTACCGCTCAACTAGGATTATGCCGCGCATTGCATCTCCTCAAATCAGAACATCTGAGGGGTCATTTTGATCATTTGCCACCTCCATAGTGGGTGTTTTTGACCAAATTTCAACATTTGCTACCTCCATAGAGACTTGGCCTACTAACCCAAATCTTTATAATGTTGATGCCATTCCGAATAATTTTGTATCTGTTGGGTCCGATTATATGAAAAAAGGGTTCTACACTGCACTTGTGAAAGTAGAAAGGATTCAGAGTGTATAAGCAGAAAAGCCTAAAGTTTATCATGTACGACGACTAACAAGACAAAAAATATTCCTTTTGACATTAACATTACAAGTGTCTCAAACACAGATTTGAACATCCTTTATCTGATTCTAAGAAAATGTGAACTGAACAGTTTTTTTTTAATGCATAAGGGTTTTGACTGACAATTAATAAAAGGTTGTAATAGATACAAAAAAAATATTTCCAATCAAATCAACAAACAACAGATTCCTACGATTTTGTTTCTGTTGGCAACTTAGTCCTCTTTAAACTGTTTTTTCATTTGCTTTTTCGTTTGCTAATATAAAGATAAAAGATTAGCAGGACAACTAAGTAATCTCATAGAAAGCCACCCCCAGTCCACTGAGAATCTGGTTTTCCATTCTGGGTACCTGCTGCACTCTTGTTTGATGAGCTATGAGAGTAATTGTCATAACCATCCTCTTTATCATCCCACCCTCCCCAGCTATCTCCATTCTGGACAGTTCCACCTTTATGAGATTCTTCTTTTCGGTTATCGTTACTGTCCCAATCATCCCAAGAGCTGAAAGAACTCTTCGAGTTGAACTGTTTATCAGATGCAGAGTTCCAGTTAGAAGAAGAAGAGTTCTGAGCTTTACTCTCCTTCCCAAAGTCCGAATATGATCCATTCATGCCACTGTCATTCCTTGGCCAGTTGTTGTTCCCTTCTTTTGTAAATTCCTCAACTTTCTGTGAGGCCATAGCCATGACCCCTTTCATAATTCCCCATGTCATTTGCCCAATCTCAGTAGTCTTTGTAGTTACAACATTTACTGTTTCATTTACCTTGTAGTCATAGCCACCCTCTACCACCTGTGGAAACCGTTAGAAAATTAGCATACACTGAGATTACGAGTGCATTGACTACAGGAATATCCTTATTACACGGTCTATGAAAGGAGAGAAACTTAAAAGGAAACTGCAAACAATATTAGTATTGCAGCATTCAAGCAATGGATAAATTGACAGACTAATAACGGGCGGGGACAAAGAAAAAGTGCACTCATAACGACCAATGTGTTAACCTCAAAACGTGCTTCTGTTTATTACCATTTCCCAGTCTTCTTTATTCTATGAGAAGACACACACTTTCAATCTTTGTGATGTGCGATTAATTTACAAGATGGATAAAGTGCATTAGCATCTGTTAAGCACCATCTCCGGGAACCTCACAAGTTGATGTTTTGCATTGACATACGCACCGGAATGCGCAGCACCAAGAATAATGATATTTAGATATAATGTTTCAAACAAAAGTTACTGGAAGGCAATAACATTCTACTCAATGAAGAGGAAGTCAAGAGGAAGGTTCATACACTTGTGTAACACCTGCTAACTTGTTACTTGCGAGTTCTATGTTTAAAAATGATGAAAAGATAGTAGTTTTAGAATGCAATGAAGGAGAAGTAGTTGGTATGATGCTAACAAAATTAGAAGATTCTGACTTCTAAAGTGTCTAAATATCCTGTACAAACTATCAATGATTTCTTTTCCTCTATTGTACCTTACTGGAGCTATTTAGCTCATACAAATCTGCACCTACCCCTACAACTCATGCTTCACTACTAAAAATCATGGAAGCTAAGTTTTACTCAAATCCTAGACAGAGGACAACTTTTTAGAGTATGGCATAGATGCCACTTCAAGCTCTATATGGTGCTACGTACTAAAATCAGTGGAGATGTGGAACCCATATTGACATCACTTATGTAATCTAGATCTGATTAAGGGAGGCAGTAACTAGATTTCTGCTTACCAGGCAAGCAAAAGGGAATAACAACCTTACATAACCAGGACAAGTAGAATGGTCAAAATTGAATTTTGAATCTCATCGAACTAAAAGTATAAAGAATCTCAAGTTTTTCCATTTTTTTAACACCAAAGAGACATGAAAACCTCAATCCCAAAAAAAAAGAGAGAAGACAGCAAGCATAACCAAAAGAGGAAAGCCACTCTTGGCATCACAGCTCACTTTCTAAATTAAACATAAGAAAATCTACGGTATGTGGCATGAACACTTCATAGGTAGTGCCAAACTTGCAAGTTAAACTTATAGTACGGGAAATTTCTCAAAACCTTTAATATCACCCCTCTTAATCATCACGACAATTAAGTTTTGTCCATCTAATCATAGATTCATAGTATAAATATGCAGCAATCATAACAAGATGTGATTTGTGATGAGAAAGCATCAGTAAATTGTATGGCATGATAGCCAACTTTATAATTAGCCTAATCATCAAATGTCATCTGGTGAATGTTATTCACCATTATACCAATATGAAATACTAAAAGATACCTTGGAAGTCAGATCCTTCGTTCCAGCTTGGACTAAATTAGCAGCAGATGATGCCACCAAAGATAGCTTTCCTAGACCCTAAAGAGAAGAAAAAGATACATTGTCAATTTGTACAAAGATACACCAAAGAGAAAGAAGAAGCCACCCTTGCAGTTAAACACAATTCTTTGCATGCGATCGCAATATGCTTATCCCTATAAAGAGCGTAAATATAAGAATAACAAGTGGGCACTGGACCACTGGTAGAAACAAGTGGCAATACAAAACCAACTAGGCTTGGTCCTTCCATTATTGATATCTCCACACAACATTAGACATAACATTATTTCAAGTAGAAGCAAACTTGGCGCTTGCAATTCAAATGCTAAAGGTACAGAGTCGGTCTTCTTGGGAATTTATCTTACCACAAAATCATAAACTACATGAACCTAAGACCATTACATAGACTAAAACTGATATGCACAAGTGTAACGAGCCCGCAAACTACATGAACTTTTATAGAATAAACACAGATCAACCAAAATTTAAGTGCTAAGAATGACCAAAAAAATAAGAAATATAATATCGTTACCAGAGAAATGGTATCCTTAAGAACATCCCCTTGAGAAGATGAAGTATTCCGCCGAGTGGTCGCAGGGGTTGATCCAAATCCTACATACTTCCCTCCCTTGGAAGGTGGAAGTCCTTCAGGTCTAGATTCATTTTCCGCAATCTTTTTACTAAAGAAGCTTTCTTTATTTGCAGCAGACGCTTCCAATTGCGACCGTGTATACATACTATCGGTCGACATAGATCTAACCGGTCCACCACCCGATCTCCCATTACTACTCCCACCACCACGACCACCAAAATTCCCAGTCGATTGATTCCTTCTTATATCAGAAGAAGATCTAAAACCATCATCATTATCCCAATTGTCCCAATCTCCGTTCCCCCCCGAATTAGCACTACCGCCACACCCGCCACCACTAATTGGGGGTTTCTTCATACCAACCCCTCCAACTGCTTCTTTCACAACAGGCGGTTCCCTCCATGAACGACCTTCAGACAATGCTTGGATTTTTTCACGATAAATACGAGCAGCATTACTATTATATTTAGCAATAATATCTGTTTCTCTAGGAATACCATATTGAGATAAAAACTTATTAAGTTGTTCATTACCTCCTGATTCCATTTTCTTCAATTGGATTTCAGACCAAGAATCCATTGTTACAGATCTAACAAAACTTATGTGTACACCAAGGCCTCTATGTTTACCTGAACATTCTAAACACATAAATATCCCATATGATACTGATGCCCATTGTGGGTTTTTCTGTGTACAATCAACACACGTTCTATTACTTGGGTTTGATTGTAGATCTCTTAAGCGTGTCGCAGATGCCGCCATTGATGATGTTTGACGGGATCAAAAATCGAGATTGGATTTAAGGATTGGAATCGAGATTGGGGAATCGATTTGATCTTGATAGACAGAAGGACAAGGGAGAATTGGGAATCCCACACGGGCCCTTCTCTTTCTTACTTGGATTGTTCTGGCATCACCACCACCGACACCAACTAATACCAAAAAAAAGAGGAGGAGGAGGAGAGGAAGAAGAACAAGAGAAATAGAAAAAATTATATAAGAAAAAAACGTTTACCTTAACCGTTACTGGCAAGTGAAACTGTTATTTTATTCTTATATTACTTTTATACCCTTAATTTGTACGCAATACTTGGGGCAATTTTTATATTCCTGTGACATGTTGATTAGGATTCTCTAGTCAAAAGTAAATAACCTAATCCAAACAAAAGAAAAAGATTTTGGTCAACTTGATCTATAACCAAAAAGGGAAATTATTGGGTTGTCGTGTTTAAAACAGCGTAGCGCTAGTCTTCACAAAAGATTATGAAAAAAAATTTAAACCTATAAATGACATCGGCTATGGAAATTAAGTGTGTAGGTTTACGTGGAAACCAAGAGATATAAAGGGCATAACTGCAATAAAATCGTTTAAAAGGTTTATTCAGTCTCAATTAATGGAGATAGTTTTGCAATATAGTTTTTATTCTTTTCTTATACTTTATTTACTTGTTTTTAGCTAGTTAATTGTAGTTGACAGAGTCCATGTGTTTAGTGTTGATTGGTCTTATGTCTTTGTTATGTGAGTGTGTGACAGCTGGTACCATTTTCTTGATTTACCATTGTCCCTCTTTCTATCATATAAATATTTATATCTTCTTTTTCTAATTGTAATAAAATGATCTGATTATCTCACCACAACTATCAACTACATTCCAGACCGAAGTCATATAGTAGGTCAGTGCTTGTAGCATCCTAATACAGTGTGTACAAACTGGACGAAGTCCAGCGGTTTTTCTGCTTTGCAGTTTTCTTCATTAAGAAATTTTAGGTGCCTTGCTTTACTTTTACTTTCGTGTTATATTATTTTATCTTTATAATGAAAAGTAGAAACAATTTGTATGTTAATAATCCTTGGGATTCAAGAGTTTCTTTAGAGATTATCCAAGGATATTTTCTTGTCTGCTTTAATCTTAGATAGAAGTTCACGCAAGGAATAAGTCTATAGGTTTCGAAACGAAAAATTTGGTGGTGTACTTGGTACCATCCCTATTTTCACTTTATCCTTCAAGGGTACTTGACTTGAAAAACTATTTCATTGGCAAGGAAGCGGCGCCAAGCCTTGATGGGAAAAAAAGTCTGGTCCCAAGATCGAGAAGAAACCATGGTTCAAAAAGAAGAAGAAAACAAAACAACATAATAAAACAAACTCTCCAAATCTTGTTCTCAATTTTATAAACGAATCAAGACAAAATTACAGGTTCTTGCTGAATCTTTCACAAAGACCTCTCAGATGCAAGAAGTACTCGTAAAGTAGCAAGGTTTTCTTTTCGAAAAGATATATAAGTCAACACTTTAACAATTATGCTGAAACCATGAATGAGTAAATGTATCTGGTAAAAAGTTTAATTAGATGTAAACAATTGTTGAAATACGTTCATATGTTAGATGTGAACAGATTAATCAATATTGATGTATTTCAACTATTGTGTAAAATCTATTTTTTTTATTTATCAATAAAACTATTAATAAAAAGTACTTATTTTGATGAGTCTTTGGAGTCGTTGATGGTAATTGATAATGTGATTGCAATACTTGTTTCTTTCTTGAATATCTTGTACTGCTTTCGGATTTCGTGAGGTAAACTTTCAAACCTTCTTTAAGTTGATTTTTTATGATCTCATAGATTGGATTACTTGCTTACGATTAGTGACTATTGATGATATCTTTTTCTGAATCATGTTGTTGTGATGTTATATCAAAATCATAATAAAGTTGTGATGATTCATCTCATATTTGAGTCACATAATTGTCACGTCCCAAAATCCACCTAATTAGAAATCTAGGAGGCCATTCTACAATCTGAGGCATTAAGACTTTAAAACATCTAATTAAACACAAATTAGATATTTTAGACCCAAAACTAAACCATCTCTGAAATTATATACAAGAATACCTCTCAGATGATACATATACATAGTATATTGAATTATCAAATAAAACATAACCATAAAAGAGACATAACGTAAATTGACACACGAACATACTCCAATCCTAGCTCTAATCTTTCATATCCTGGACGATCATCGAAACGTGCACTACTTATCTTTCTCTGAAACTGAAAGTGAAAACGAGTGAGCACATCATCCCAAAGGACTGCTCAGTGGAAACAAATACAACTCTAATGTAATTACTAACATGCTTAGCAATTCTACCAAAAAATAGTTAAAACAAAGAAAACAATATAACACCTTTTACGCACAGCACTTAAAAAAACATCATAAATATGACATTCACGAAAGAAATGTTATCCTAACCCACCTCATCGGATATTGCGTATCATATTACAATATCTGTAAAAGATCACTTTTAGTGATCCACAAAAGTGACGCTAAAATAAACTGAAAATATGTTAGCATGACCTTGTCATACTCATTGGAGAATACGATGCTATAATAACTCCACTCTCAAATAATAGCACCATCCACAAGAATTTCCCATAAAAATCATGATTCTAGATATAACCATCAAAGACTAGAAGATTCAACAATCAAGCATAATATGCATACGACTGATTTCCCCATATATATATTCTCTAAGATATGTTGATTTCCCCAAATACCTCAATATAATATTGTACATCTCGTGCTACTTAAGAAATACAATATAATATAAAATAAAAGTAATAATATTGCACTCCCCGTGCTAATTATAATATTTCACTCCCGGCACTACTAATAGTATTGTATTCCCCGTGTTACTTAACTTAGCAAGGATTTATGGGGAGACCACAAACACTCCTCGCGGGGAAATTGGACAACACGTATTACGCAACATACTCATCCATTTGCACACAAACATGCTCACAAGTAGTAAAGGCACATCATGCTTGAAGATTAAAACGAACTTAATGATTATAAGAAGGTTATAAATTTCTTACCTCATTTGATGATAAGTCATACCTACCTCGAAAACCTCAATCCACGGGATCATCTTTAGTATTGTTTGTTGTTAATACTGACTAATTGTTAATTGATAAATGCATAAATTCCATATTATTAGTATCAAATCCATGTTTATATTTGCTACAATTTTTGCATATTTACCTTGTATTATACTTATTCTAGATTATATCTTTTATTAGGTGAATCATACAAAAAGGAGATACAAAGTGTTAGAATGTGCATGAAGTGAAGTGTTATAAGTGAATAAGGGCCAAAGACCAAGTGAAACTTTTCCAAATCCAGGTTTTCTTGTCATCTTATCGTACAGAACGAAAAAACGAAGTCAACGGCGAAAGAGTGAAGTCATTCTGACGTCATATGAGAAGTTATGGGCAAAATAAAAGGTTAAACTTGTCGGTTCTCCAGAACTGACAGTTGAACGAGGGTTTAATGGAATTTATAAGGGAACCATCTATTTTACTAGGGGCTGCGAATTATTTGAAAAGTGTTAACAACACTATTCAATTCGTTAAGGGCACCACCATCTCCTCTCAAGTTCAATTTAGAAAATAGGGTTCTTCATGCATAACATTTGATTGCTGCCATTAATGGATTTTTGTGTGCTGCCATACAGAAGAAAAGGGTCAGTGGACTGTTGGAGTTGTTTGAAGGCTTAGTTTAGTTAGAAATTTATTTTCCAAACGAGGAAATACTGGTGGAGATGACGTTGTTGATTGATTATCATGGCAGACGAGTATGAATCTGTAGTGGTGATTATCTAGCAGTCGATAATGGAGTTATGATAAAGACTCTCGGTGATTGATGGAGATCGTAGTGAAGGTTGAAGGTGGGTTAGCTATGGTCGAGTGTGAAACAAGGAGAGAATCAATGTAGTTGATGCTCGAGAGCAGAAAATGCGAGAATGGAGATAATGCAATGAGTTAATGGTGGTGAGGTTGTTGACTGAAGGAAATGGGTTCGAATTGATTTTGGTTATTGAGTCATTGACTGTAGGTAATGATTTGGATTCGAGTGTTTAGTGATAATAATAAATGAGAATGATGGTTTGATCGAAGAGAAATGTTGGTTCTGATGATTAAGAGATGGAGTTCGAACCTGTGATGGATCGTGATATGGAGGAGCTCGAGAAATCAGGGAGAACAAATATCTTCGATGAGATATCTGCGAATACTAAATCTCCACTATAAATATGTCAAAATTCCAACATAAGAACATCAGATTATGATAAAATAAGATGTACCAAATCAAGACTCAACAGACAATCTCATATCTCAACGAAGATCAACGCTTGGAATAAATTTAGACAACTATTGAATAAGACGTGACAAGTGGTACAGAACTAACGCCCTTATTGCATGACAGACATATCTCAATCATGCAAATTGCGAGACAAAATATTAAAAGCATGACACAAAAGAGTCGAAGCATGACACACCGTTCCCAGAAGCCACGTTCCGAATATACAATAACATGGAAAAGATTGTACGGACCACAACTCCATATGACCGCACCATATTCATGAAAAATCTCACGTGGAATAATCTAATTGGATAAAACAAGAAGCGAGACAGCAACAAGGATGTGATTCACCCATCATGAAATCAAATAAGACAAGAAAGGCCCGCATCAAACCCTGTGGAATATACAAAAAATGTGCGGAACAAGCATCATAAAAGGATATAGATAAGAATAAATAGCTGGAAAGATAGAATTTAGTGGAACCCTTGTAAAACCCTATAAATACCAGACTCAAAGACAGAAAAAGAGGTCGGAAAAAAAGATTAAAAAGGGAGGATAGACTAAGAGAATTTAACAGTATCCGGATTAAGAAAACCTGATTAGGTAAAAGTAAATGTAATATGTTGATTCACTCATTCATCATATGTAATAATTTCAATTTAAATAAACACTCTTTTTAAACATCTTTTCATTGTTGATTCAATTTTATTTACGAAGTCTTTTAAATAATAAATTCATTTGGTTGTGATATTAGTTTTTAGTAATCACAATATGGCGCTAGAAACAAGGAGAAGGTAAAGAATTTATTCTACCTGTTCCTAATTTGTTTATTTTTAAACTTTTCATACAGTTATTTAGATCTGATTTTCATGAAGAAAACCCCTTCTTTTCCTATTTACTTAAGGAATTTATTCTACGTAATGTTATAAAAACTTCTTTTCCATTGATTGATACTTTAAAATTTCTGTAATATGAATCTTAGAACTATTTGATATTTATATTTAATCTGATCAACTAATCGTTGATTTAAAATTTTCTGATCAAATTTTTAATCTCAGAATTTTCGATATAGAAAACTAAACTTTTTCTCTTGATGAAATATTGATTTGAATCGAATTCAATTTTTTAGAGTTATACACCGATTTCAAATGAATTTGCATTTAAATCGAATTTTACATCATTCATATCATTTCATATGCACATATTACAGATGTTATATTTCCTGAATCATTGATTTTACCTGATTAGATTGACAATAGAGATGAAAAATCGAAAGAAATAATCAACAATCAGAACATTAACAAAGAAATTCTTACAACATCAAGAGTATTAACTCGGAGTCAAACAGAAAAAATTAGTTCAACAACTAAGATGGTAAACGAAAAATCGAATGACGAGGTTGAACAAAATAACACCCAAAAGGAGATTGAAGAAATTGAAATAGATGCAAATAACACAATTCAGGAACAAGCAAGAATTAATAAGACATCATCTTTTACAGCAAAAAACACTATAAGAAATCTAGTCAATCAAACTGTAGAGTATGCAAGAAATATTGTTGATCAAGAAGACATAGAATTCGTAGAGGAAATTGTAGAAGAATCCCAAGGACCGTAACCCCTGTACGGGATGCCACATGGTAGGAATAAAGATACTGAAGTTGCGGTCGTTATTCCGATACAAACAAAAGAACCGAGAAATGATAATTAATTTCAAGAGACAAACAGAGGGAAAGAAGTACAAAGACCACTGGATAAAATAATAGAACCGAACATCCCTACTAATCAACCAATCGACAATAATAGGACAGCACAACAACCACATGTGGAAGCACCTCATAATAGAATTGATCCTCTCACTCAATTATTTGGAGAATTGGATGAAATGCGTAAAACCCAAAAGGCTTATGCAGAGACAATCATTCTTCTAGCACAAGAAAATCAAATACTCACGGATAAAGTTAGACATGATGTTGAAGTACCAACTTCAAACCTACATAGGAAAGAAGTGGATTCTAAAAGACCCGCAGAAAGTAAATCGGGAATTAACAGAGATCAAAGAATAATGATAGTTGAACTAATTGATGATATATATGATCATTCGATTCAGAATAAACAAAATCATTTTTATGAACAAGATAAACCATATTATTATGATTTTGAGCCAAAAGCACTGCAAGATAAAAGGTGGAATAAGTATTTAGAGGATTTAGAGGCAATGAGAAAAGAAATTAAATCATTTAAAACCAAACAAGGAGGCGTACGTCTAGATGAAGTATTGAAAGAAGCCAGCAGAACACCACTTACACCACATGTCGCTTTGCAGTCATCCCACCAAAGTGTACTCTCCCAAATTTGAGTGTTATAACGGAACTAAAGATCCCGCGGCTCATTTAAAATATTACAATTGAAATATGGCTCGTTGGGAGCAGGATGCTATCATCATGTGCAGATATTTCCCCTCTAGTTTAAAAGGATCTGCATTAACTCGGTTTGATAATTTACCAGAAGGAACAATACATTCATATACAAAATTGGTCCGTAAATTTCTGGAAATATACATGTACAACAAACCCGCGAATGCTGGAATGGAAAAATTATTTGGTCTCGCATCATGGTCCGAAGAAACTATTCGGGATTATATTAATCGTTGTCCATCAATCTGTCAAGCTACATGAAATATCAGTATAGATATCACTATCAATTGTTATAAATGAGGAATATCAGACCACATGAGCTCGTTCTTTATAGATATTCACGGTGCAATTCCAAAGACTGGAGGAGAATTGAGAGTAATTATTGAGAAACATACAAGACTTCAAGATATACAAAGATAGAATCCAAGAGCAATTTCTCAAAATCAGAAAACCACAAACAGAACTAGTTCTGCTGAACCGGCATCAACAAACAATTTGAAGATCGAGTTTACACTAAACTCAATATTGGGTATTCTCGAATTCTAAATTCAATTAAGAATAGACAAGATTTTGCATGACCATGGTCGAAAGGAAGGCAACCTCCGTACACAGAAAATTCCAAAGACTAATGTGAATATCATTGTTTTTACGGTCATGCTACAAATAAATGTAGAAACCTGAAAATACAAGTTCTAAAGTTAATTGATGCAAAAGAATTGAAAGAATTTCTTCATCTACCTGATCCACCAGCAAGATCGTGTCTAGATAAGACTATAAATATTCCGAAGAATAGTCGAACTATCAATACAATTTCCCACACAGAATCAATTCAACTATCTGTAAATGGACCAATTGATAGAAGACTACGCAAAAGAGTTGATGACCTCGAAATTTTCAAAATTACGGGTAGAATCGCATAAACATGGAAATATTGGATGGTCGCACCATTAACCTTTTCAACAAGTGAAGTTGATCAAGAAGTTAAAACATACAATGATCCACTAGTACTCACTTTACCAATGTCTGGATGGAATGTAAAAAAGGTTCTCATGGATGGGGAAAGTTCACTTAATCTGTTGTTTTATGATATATTTCAAAAAATGGGGCTTAAGGATGATCAACTCACACCTTCATGTTACATCATTTATGGATTCAATGAAATAGCTTCAAAATCAAAAGGAAAAATTTTACTTGAAGTCATGGTAGAACCATTAAACATCCTTACCAAATTTAGTGTAGTAGAGGCACCATCCCCATATAATATAATTGTTGGAAGACATTGGGTTCATCGTTTGAAAGAAGTATATGCATCAATATTTGCGGTTTCCAACACCACAAGGAGAAATAGAAATTAAAGGAGATCAAAATATAGCAAGAGCCTGCATTCTCATAGAAACACATATGAATGAGGAACGTACCCAGACAGAACAACAAAGAAAGAAAGAACGAAAAATCAAATCCAAGGAAGATGCAATTAATCAATACATGACCGAAGTTGCAGGAAAAAGTTTATCAAACATAGCAAATGTGGATTTCAAATCAGAAGAAGATGCATCAAAGGTTGGAACAAGTGACAACATACCCGAATAACAATTAAAGGGAGCTCTTTCATTATTATGAGCCCCCAAACCTACTTTTTCAGCAGTTGAGGAAACCAAAAATGTCAATATAAGAACAAAAGAATCCCCAAAAATGATCAAGATTGGAACTTTAACAGAATCAGAACGAGAACATGATTTGTTTAATCTACTCAAAGAATATGTTGACATTTTTGCTTGGAAAATGGGAGATATGATGGAAATTAATCCAAGTATTGTTCGTTATGAATTACATATACATCCATGCCCGACCCTATTTCAGCAACGCATATGCAAGGTAGCTCCAGAATATCATCTATCAGTTGAAAAGGAACTCAAGAAACTTTTGGATGCGGGATTTATTCGAGAAGTGAGGTACCCAACTTGAATATCGAACATGATGAATGTAACCAAAAAAAAAGAGGAGTAAGAATTTGTATAGACATCACTAATTTAAAAAGGCATGTCCAAAAGATAGTTATCCGCTCCACAACATTTTAGTGGATGCAGTTGAATGGCATGAGGCTTTATCTTTTATGGATGGACATTCAGGGTACAATCCTTAGCTAAAGAAGATCAAGAACATACTGCATTCTTTACCCCACATGGATTATATTGTCATGCCAGAATATCATATGAATTAAAGAACACGGGGGCAACATACCAGCGACTTTGTGGATACGATTTTCAAACCATGGATATGTCGCACATTAGAGGTTTATGTAGATGATATGCTTGTAAAAAGTAAATTTTTAAAAGATCATCTACATGATTTAAAAGAAATTTTTGAAGCTCTGCGCGGATACAAAATGAAGGTCAAACTGGATAAATACATTTTTGGAGTTACATCATGAAAGTTTTTGGGATACTTGGTCACTAAAAATAGAATTGAAGTTGATTCGGCCAAAATACAAGCAATTGTTAATATGCCTTCTCCGAAGAATGTCAAAGAAGTACATAAATTGAATGGTTGATTAGGTGCACATAATAGATTCATTGCAAGATCTTATGACAAATGTAAACCATTTTTTGATACTTTAAAGAAGAGGAGCAAATCTGAATAGAATGAAAACTATGAGCAAGCCTTTCAAAACATTAAAGCTTATCTCGCAACAATACCAGCATTACAAAAACCAGAACCAGAAGAGATGTTAGCTTTATACAAAGCTGCAACAGAAGATGTTGTAAGTGCAGTATTTATACGAACAAATGAGAAAGTGGAAAAACCAGTGTATTACCAAAACTTTTAACCCTGCCGAAAGAAACTATATTAAAATTGAACAACTGGTGCTTGCATTAGTTTTTGCCACAAAAAAGATCCGAACTTATTTCTTAACACATTATGTTTGGGTACCAAGTAAAGCTCCAGTAGAATATGTATTGAAAAATGCGGGAAAATGAGAAAGAATTGCAAAAAGGAATGCACAATTTGAACAATTCCACATCTTGTTCGAAATACAAACCGTACAAAAATCACAAATTTTAGCATATTTTCTTGCGGACTTGCGTTACATGTTGGATCTGAAATTCAAAATATGATGGGGGAAGAAGAAGATGAAGATGATCCGCAAGACGTTTTAGATTTTGTTAATTCTCGCAGATAGGAAGTATTTTTTGATGGGGAGCGAAACAAAGATGGAGCGGGAATAGGAATTGTGATTACAGCTCCTACCGGAGATAGAATGGTGCATGCATTCCGCTTAGAATTCGAGGAGCATACAAATAACATAGTGGAATATGAGGTTGTAGTTCATGCACTCAGATTCATCAATAAATTGGGAATAATTGATGTTCGGATCACAAGTGATTCACAATTAGTGATTCGACAAGTTGAATTAAAATATCAAACATTTGATGAAGATTTGATAGCATACAAGAAAATTTAGTTCAACAATTAACATCTCACATTCCGAATATCATTTTCCGACATTTGCCCAGAGACAAGAATCGTCATGCTGATGCATTGGCATATATTTCTTCAATGTTGAAAGATCAAAGCACCTCAACAATTAAAATTGGATGAATATATGAACCGTCAATCAAGTTCAATCAGTTAAAAATGTAGAAGAATGAATAGATGAAGACCTTGAAGATGAGGCCATAATAGATGATGCAACTCTTCCGTATGGATCAAAAGACGAATCACTACCTGGAGAAGATTGGAAGCTCCTACTATATAATTATCTATATGATGGAATTTGACCCACAAATACAAAAGACCCAAAAAAAAATCAATCCAAGTCTGCAAATTATCAGTTGCGACGGAATTTTACACCGTAAATCATTTCTTGGACCTTTACTTCGATGTTTAACAAGACAAGAGGATAACGCATTCTCGCTGATATTCATTATGGGGATGCGGGAAATCATAGTGGAAGGTGCTCACTTGCGTTCAAAACAAGAATACAAGGGTATTATTGTTCATACATGAACAAAGATGCCACTAATCTCGCAAGAAGATATGAAGAATGTCAACGCTTTGCTAAAAGGATCAAAGCTCCTGCAACAAAACTTAATTATGTACTAAGCCCATGTCCATTTGCAAAGTGGGGAATAGACATAGTTGGACCATTAGTGGAGGGCACACATAAAAGAAAATACCTGATTATAGCAACTGACTATTTCACTAAATGGGCCGAAGCAAAAGCTCTAGCTCGGATCAGAGATACTGATGTTTTTAAATTCTTATTTGAAAACATAATTTGTAAATTTCGGATCCCGGTGGCTACAGTCTCTGATAATGGACGACAACTACAAGGAAAAAATATTGATATGATGTTTGAGCATTTAATATTCAAAAGAATAAATCCACTCTTATTTATCCCCTAAGTAATGGTCAAGTTGAAGCAACAAACAAAACCATTGCTATGAATTTGAAAAAGACTCTTGATGGACATCATAAAACATGGTGTGAACAACTTCACAATACTTTATGGGCTTATCGTACAATAAAAAGAGAAAGAATTGGCGAATCACCATTCCTTCTTACTTACGGAGCAGAAGCAGTTATTGCCACATAAATTATTTTACCAACTACAAAGATAGAAGCTTGGGAAAAGAATTTGAATACAGATTTAATTCTTGAAAAATTGGATGATTTAGAAGAAATAAGAGAGATACGTTCCAAAAAATGAAAAATTATCAAAGAAGATTGGCCAGAGAATATAACAAGAAAGTAAAGTTGGGAAACTTTATTGAAGGACATGTGCTACGTCAAATCCCTGAATACCAAAGAGATAAGAAGGCAAAGAAATTTGCACCTACATGGGAAGGACCTTACATCATTCAAGATATTGCGAGACAGGGGTCATACCATATGCGGAACATGAACAGAGAAGTATTACGGCATCCATGGAATGCACAATACCTCAAACCATATTATCCATAAGAAAAATAAAGATGGATCATGCAATAACACCTTCAGTATCATGAGAATGTGCTAACCAATCACATCGCTTCATACTAGGTAAAGCATGACAAATGTTATCTCTTTAGAAAATTCATGTAGATGTCTATGAGTGTATGACTAATGGATATTTCGTAAGCAAGAAATGCCTAACATGACATTTTACTTATTGTGAAAACAGGTACAATCATTCCACGAACGTACTGCTTTCAATATTGGGACCGTATTATTAACTTCCTTTTGTCCAAGATGAAGTTGATCATGTGAATGTGCACTCAGAGGTAACTCAAGGTATACTTTTCACCTTGTGGTTTCTCAATTCATACACTCATTATAAAACTCAATTAAATGCATATATATTTAAAATTAAAACACACTAATGATATATATATCCAAAATGTATTGTAGGTGCTACATTGTACAGATCAAAAACAACCCACATACGTACCAAAAGATGAAAAAAAATCTACTAAGGGGCGGAAGGGTCAACATTTGGAGAAGGATGTTTTGGAATTTCTTTATGAACATATTTTTTGGTAAATCCATCCTCCTCCACTCTATCTAAAGTGTTATTTATTGCTTTAGCTACCCATATAGCAGCTTCAGTTTTTAGCCAAACAGCTTTGGCGCGCACAATTCCAAGCTCACAATTTAATCCATTCACTTGACCCGCAGCTTCTCTTGCTCGTACATTCAATGAAGTAGCTTGTGCCTCCTAATATTTTTTTTTCCCTTGTTAAATAGACAAATCATGTACACCATTATCAGCTCTAGCAGTCTCAAGCTTCAGGTCTCCTTCAGTCTTATCATCTCTAATGGTTACAAGTTTAAGCTGACCTTCAACTTCACTAATTTTGACAGTTGCGATCTTCAATAGTCCCTCAACCTCCTCTGATTTTGTGGACGCAAGATGGAGTTTTCCCTCAACTTCTCTAACTCTAGCTGTTGAAATACTGAGTTGTCCCTCAACTTCTTTAACTCTTGAAGTCGCATTTCTGAGTTTTTCCTTGAAACCTATAGTATAATGTAAAACAGAAGATCAAGTAATATAAGAAATTGTACAAAACCGTAATTATGTAATATAATAAGATACCTCCTGCGCGGGATTCAGACTATTTTAGTTCATGAACTATTGCCTCTCGAGCATCATCAAGGTAATCATATTCATTTGAGAGTTTTTGATATTTGTCAGTAAACCGATGAAGATCTTGATGTTATCAACCCAACTCTACCTGTTTCAATGAATCTTCATGTCGTAATTGATTTATTTCATTGGTAAGCTTTCCTATTCCTTTATGTAAATGATAGATGTCAGTCTCACGCAAACGAACAACTTCATCATGAGCATCCAACTCTACCTGTTTCAATCTAAAAAATTTGGATCCAGCCTCTACTAATGCATTTCCCTTGGCATGAGCATCCGCTACCGCATCATCTTTATCATTAATGAGTTGAGCAACATAAGAAGATATCGAGAATCATGGAATGACCTGGAAGTAAAAAATTCCTCAAGAATATTTTTACATTCCGCAGAAAGCCTACGGGTTTCATTTCCCAATATATCTTTTCGCACCCACGCCTCAGTAACACTGTCTTTAATCCAAGAAAGAGCAGCATTATATTCATTTTTCTTACGGAAAAACTCCATATATAATAAACGATACTTCAAATCTGATTCTTCATACATGGACTTTTCGCGATTTAACTTGTCAACCAACTTGTTATATCTTTCTTTGATCTCCACATTCTCTTTATTGATTTTAATCACATGATCCGTAAGACGCTTGTCCTTATTACGCATCTTTCTGAACCCCTCGCTGACCCCATAAAGCATGATTTGGATAAAAATAAAAATAAATTGAAGAAAATAACAAGAGAAAAAAAATGAACCTTGGTTCTAAAAATCCAATAATTAATTTGCTTCTACTTGCCTTTACTTTGTTTCCATCTTTATTGATCGACCCATGAAGAACTTGTACGCAACATACACAGCATTTTGACCACGAAGTTATAATTTTTCATATCAATTACACAATATTTTGACCACGAGCAAGCAAAAAATATATATATATACCTACAGAATAGCTTGCTGAGGGAAAGAATATGCTCCACCATCGGCGAGAGTGATTAAATCCGCAAAAGAAGAAGGAAGATGGGTTAGCTGTGGTCGAGTGTGAAAAAAGGAGAGAATCAACGGAGTTGATGCTCTAAAGCAAAGAATGCGAGAATGGAGATAATGGCAATGAGTTAATGGTGGTGACGTTGTTGACTAAAGGAAATGGGTTCAAACTGATTCCGGTTATTGAGTCATTGACTGTAGGTAATGATTTGATTCGGGTGATTAGTGATGGAAGTGAATGAGAATGATGGTTTGGTCGAAGGGAAATGTTGGTTGTGATGATTGAGAGATGGAGTTCGATCCTGTGATGGATCGTGATATGGAGGAGCTCGAGAAAAAATCTCTTCGATGAGATATCTGTGAATACCAAATCTCCACCGCAAACGTATCAAAATTCCAACATAGGAGCATCATATTATGATAAAATGATATGTACCAAATCAAGACTCAACATACAATCTCATATCTCAACGAAGATCAACGGTTGAAATAAATTTAGACAGTTGTTGATTAAGACGTGACATGTGGTACATAACTGACGCCCTTGCTGCATGACAGACATCTCTCAATCATGCAAATTGCGAGACAAAAGATTCAAAGCATGACACAAAAGAGTCAAAGCATGGCATACCGTTCCCAGAAGCCATGTGTCGAACATGCAATAACATGGAAAAGATTATACGGTCCACAACTCTATATGACCGCACCATATTCATGAAAAATATCATGTGGAATAATCTAATTGGATAAAACAAGAAGCGATACAGCAACAAGGATGTGATTCACCCATCATGAAATCAAATAAGACAAGAAAGGCCTGCAGAATATACAAAAAGTGTGCGGAACAAGCATCATCAAAGGATATAGATAAGAATAAATAGCTGGAAAGATAGAATTTAGTGGAACCCTTGTAAAATCCTATAAATACCAGACTCAAAGACAGAAAAGGGGGTCAGAAAAAAACATTGAAAAATAGAGGATAGACTAAGAGAATTTAACAGTATCCGGATTAAGAAAACCTGATTAGGTAAGAATAAATGTGATATGTTGAATAAATACTCTTTTTAAACATCTTTCAATTGTTGATTCAATCTTATTTACAAAGTCTTTTAAATAACAAATTCATTTTGTTGTGATATTAGTTTTTTAGTAATCACAAGAAACTAATTTCCGAAGAAACTAATTTAATCAATGGGTTAAGTAGTCAAGACTCAGTCCTTGTTCGAAGAGAATAAAAAAATTCAAAAGAAACTAATTTCCACTGAGGCCATACCAATCGAGGGAAAGAAAGAAATAGGCTATCATTTCCATCGAATTGACAAGCCAATAATGAGAACTGGACTGGGCCTCTTCCATATGCGCAAGCCTATTAAGAGTAAGTGACGTGAACCATAGAGTTAGTAATTTATTTACGAACAGACTTTGGATGTTACCTACTTTGGAATATTTTGGTGTTTTGGTAAAACCTATTTCAACCAGAATTTCAGCATGGGTACTTCTACAACTTGGATACCTATATAAGAGACACTGCTAGTACTTTTGATAGATAATTAGATCTAGGTATTACATAAAAAATGAGAGAAGGGAGATTAATTCAAAAATTCTAGAGTTTACCCTTTAGGGGGAAACCATGATTTTTTTTTTCTTTCTTATATAATGAGTAGCTAGTTTTTATTGATTACGGATAAATTCAATGTTCTAAGTCTGAATCTTTATTAGTTATACGAGTTTATTTGGAGTTTTAATCATTATTCTTTGTTTCACTACATCTAGGGTTTATGATTATTTCTAAATTGTTCGACTGTACAATTGGTTTAATATATTGATCATTCCAATTCTAGCAAAGAGTTGAGTGATCCCTAATTGTCGAGCATCTCCTACACAAGTATAAAACGTGAAACCTTGCAGAGGGATTCTGTAGAGAAATCGTATGTGAAGACAACATCAGTAAGGGAACCGAGTGTACTGAGTTTAACTACTGGGATCAAACCTAAAATTCACAAACCCTAAAGCGTTCGAATGAGTTACACCTTGAGAGCGTACTTCTTGGCAGTTCAGACGAATAGAATCCGGTGACTAAGCATACCTGTTTTCCGGTGGTATAATGAGTTTTGGGGATACCTAAAAATACATGTTATCCTACGGTTGGTGATGAATGATTCTAACGAAAGATACATAAGTATATTATTTGAGTTAACGTCTGGTAACGACGAATGACTCCCTAATCATCTCTTCTTCTTATTATTATTCTTTTTAATTGCTTTAAACAACCAATCTCCATTAGTTTCTTTTTATTATTAGTTTGTTAATCTAAATAACATATCAATTACACAACTTTTGGGGGGAACGATCCTTACTACCGCTATATTACTAGTTAATTAGTGGGAAATATCTAGATTAATTTGTTGCACTTATAACATGCATCATTAATCACACAAACACTCTAAGAATATAGCTAATAGTTTCACATAATAAGTACCACATAATATCATATACGTTCAACTTTTATTAATTGTTCTATAACCTAGTTTTCGCTAATTATGTCATAGATTATAATTTACTTATCAAAATTAGATGAATTATACTATGAAGATGTCGTAAAACTCTACAACTTATCAGAAGGAACCATAAGCTAATTCGGACCCTAGGAGGTTCCAAATACACAAAAAGAAGATTATGGCCCAAAACTGTTCCTGCCCATCTGGCTTGAAGTACTCCCCCGACCAATTTTTTCTTCCCTAAAAATACCTTGTTCGTGATCTATCTTCCGCCTTGCAAATTTTTTAGCATCATTGGTCCATGTGGGCCTCGCCATATACTTATAGTTCCAACGAATCTTTAGGTAGTACTTCGGTTCCATCTTGGGATGGTTTAAATTCTTTATGTTTGGAAAATAAGGTACTATTTTGTCCCATAGTGAGTTGATAATCAAACCCAGGAATATCTTCTTCCAAAATTTTATAACAAACATCATACTTGAACGGTTGGCCGATAGATTTTTGAAATTGCTCTCGACCTTCTCGTCGATGATATTGTAGTAAAAAGATAAGTTAATCACTATTATCACTAATATGAAAAACTTAATTCAATTGTAAAACTTACCAAATCTTCATATGAAGCACTGCTTTTCCACTGCCGATATACAACGTTGAGAATTTCCACCTGTTCTCTCACATCTTTTTTAATTGCTTTCATTTTATTTTTTAAGGAATTTGGTCCTTTTCATTTGCATTTCCGTTATTTATGACAAAGATTTCACGAATACGTTTCCAAAATAGAGTCGATGCTTGTTGAGAACCAATAATTACATCAACACCCAAAAAAAAAAACGAAAGCAATTGTAAAATCAATATCTTCATTTTTAACAAAATTCATATTAACTATATTGAATTCAATTAAGAGAATTTGAGAATTTGAATATTAGAGGGATAAGAAAATCAAGAAAACGTAATTGATTGAGACAAATTGTGTTTGAGAATAATATAATATTTATACAGAGAAAAATCTAATTGTTTGGGTAGCCGTTGGGATCCGACGGTTGAGAAAATAAAGTCGTTAAGAATAATAGATGGCCAAGATTGGATATACGAGAGGTGTAACAAAAAAAAGATCAAATAATTGTTAACTCGTAGACGAAAACTTAGTTTCCGTAAGTATTATGACGGAAACTCAGGATCCATTTAGTCTGCTTTACGGAAACTGAGTTCCCATCATCTATCTATTGGCTAGTGAAAGACACACTTCTCTACCCCTCACTAGACAAGATATAGCTTTTGGTCACATTATATCCAAGAAATGTTTCATAGTATTTTCCCTTGGCTATAATATAGCCAGAGCCAAAAAGCACAACTAACCGTAGTGTTTGGCCTAAGTAATTAGTAAGAAAAATTTAGTATAAACGGGTTTGAAAAATGAAGTTGTCTTTATCTAATTAGATAGGCAGATTTAATTAGAATAGTTTTCATTATTTTTAACATAAGTATCTTTATGAGTTTGTTTTAGAAATACATAGGAAATAAAAATGGTACCGTTAAAAGTTTACAGGTTTTTATAAACTTGACATACTAAACCACTGGTTGAACCATATGAACCTGGCACAGTAACTTCGTTGGTCCAATGTCCGGCCTAGTTCTCAAAATATTGAACACAAATGAAACATGGCGACTCTTAACTAGTTGGATACAATGATACAACAAAGATCCGGAGCCCTAAAACAAGAACACGTATTCTTTTTTTATGAATTAATTGATATATTACGAACTATAGATGATGGGTTTTTGACAAGGGAAAGAATTGTAAAATTACCCTGCCTGGCTGCAGAAATATAATAAACGAATCTCTGACCCGGCGTCAGAATTATGGGTACATACTTATATCTTACATTCCGCAAGAGAATTGAGAATGTGTATTCATCTTATGGCTACATTAGACCTGTAGCTCCTTTATATATGTATGCGCCCGTAAAATTTCAGGGCTTTCCCCGGCTAAACTCTCGTTATTTCATGTGCGTGCAAACTATCTGTTTAATCAGAACACGCTGATTATGCAAAATTATGACCATGTAGAGGGACAAACAAGAAATATGTCAATGAAAATTAACATTGCGCTTACAATGATGAACTCAGTTGCTAAAGGTCTACATGCTAATTATACAACCAGGGAAGATCTTGAGAAAGCGGGAGCAGATGCCGCTTTCCAGTGGACACATTGTCTCTTTCAGGAGTGACTCTCAACCAACTCTCTTACTTCTAATAGGAAAGTAAGCAGAAGCTAAGCAACAGAGATTCACAATCAATGCAGATTTCGGCAACATAACTAAGTTCTACATAAATTTTATAGTCTAGGATTTCGTTCTAATGGGAGATCTAACATAATTTGATAATTTGGACAGTAAAATTAGCTATGTTTTGTAATAAGTATACAATTTAATAATTGGAAAGACAATATTCTAAAGGTCATTTTAACTTATTTGAACATTCAGACATGGAATGACGACTATCATAACTCTTCCTACGAAAAATACGATCCTCTTTTATCAATAATATGAGGAAAACCTTTTTTTCTGAAAAAGAAAAAAAAAGACATTTAGATCTTTAAAGGATTTATTTTATTTATTTTTTACTAGGACATGACCCGTACCGTAACGGTATGGGTTTTAAGTACGTGGTATATAACTACATAAAGTGACAATAGTAACCCATTCGATGATCAGTAATTTTTAATTTGACACAATAGTCCTATCTTTTGAATGATCAATAAAAAAACTATGCATATTAAACTTTTTAAAAAGCTCTTTATTTTATGAAACATAATCTAAAAAAGACCAAAAGGTTGCTTCTATGTGCCAATTTAAACGCGAACGACGATCATACGTAAGATTGGCCTTTCTTTGAAAAACTGGTTTAGATGTGAACACGATTCTTTCGACGCTTGCATTGGGTACACCCTCTACTAAAGACTAAAAGGTGGCACATTTCAAATTATTAGGCAGTGCATTCTTCGGTCATGTGGTCGGGAGCACCACATCTGAAACAATCTTTTCCTGTAACCCAACATTCTGTGAATATATACTTATGAAACACCCACTCCTTGTAAGAAAGTCTATTAAAAGGACATATCGTATTGAGGTCTCATAAGGTAATCAATGAGTTAAAGGAAAAAGATGAAAATTATTAATAAATTATTCTCAAGAATTACCGGGGGCAGAGCTAGGATTATATAAATGGGGTGTAAGAATTCTTATTCATGTTAGGGGATCTAAAATGGATTTTAGAGGATAATTTATGCTAAAAATAGACCTAAATATTTATATGGATTTGGAAGTCAGTTGGACTGGATGTACAATTACACACCCATACTCTATATTGGCTCCGCCTGAATTGCAACAGTAAATCCCAAGGGAGGAGAAATCAGTTAACTTGTGACAACAGAGACAATACAAAGTGAAAACACTTCTCTTGGCCAAATCCCAAGTGCGGTCTAATATGTAGTAGTTGGTTATATATAACTTTCGTGTCGGCCCCACATTTTCTAAAAGGATTCACTATTAATCCTCAATCTAGGTTTCAAATTATGCACGCACAATGGACCACGCTTTGACATTCGACAAAGAAAATTGGTCCATGTCTAGTAGCTTCGATACAAATAAGTACTTTCTTTTTCCTGGCTTCCAAATTTGGTTTCATGAAACTTTTTATCATGAACTAAAGGAGAAAATAAGCATCGAGAATGTTTTGAACAAAACCTTCACTTGTTAAGTCATTGTACAGGAGGCTAAAAACAAAATTAAAAAGAGATGAAAACCTTATACGTGAGAAATGTATATATGTAGGATTAATCCAAACGGTTAGAATCCACTTACAAAGTATAACTCAGTAAGACAACAATACATAACCAAGCCAAACTGGGATCCCAGCATTAGCAACGTCAAGCCAAAAGTGGAGGACGTAGGAACAGTATGAACCATATAATATTGCGGACCTCTTCCGGAGAGAGTACTGTCTAAAACTTGGGTTGGTGGTCCGACACTACAGAAGACGAAACATCAACCTCTTCAAATGATAAATTTCCCATCACATCCTTGGGTAACTGTAAGTCATTCAATTTTTCTCATTCTTCGGCATGTTTGGGTGTCTTCTGCTTGTTGCAGCACATAAAAAGGAACAACACATGTGAGAAGACTTGCAAGTCCAGAACATATAGCATGAAAACAGTCAAATACAGAAAGCAAAAACCGCTTGAGATATCCAATGGAGGTCAATCAAGAGTTGGGAAATTCATTCAAGAAATTGGTCCCATGATGTAGGTATCCGATTGTAGCCTACTCATTATTCACAAATAACAGTACTTCAGGCTAACTTTCCAATCATCCAATGAATGCAATAAAAAAGGTAGTGTATCAGTTAAATAGGATGGATTTGACATGTCACATCCGCTTGTATGGTCGTATACCATATATTTTTAGCGAGTTTTTTTATTTCATTACTGCCATCGATGAGTAAATTGTAGCCCATTCAGTGCCATGTCTAAAGAATCCCAAAGGAAAATAAGAGCAACTATGGTTACTGACCTCAAGAAAGGTTCTTTCAACAATTACTTCAGTTTTTTGAGGGGATTCTAACAAAAGATGTACAGGTCTTTTTCATCAGTATGTCCACTAATATAGCTTGTTGTTACACCCAAAATCAGCTTCCAAACTTCCAAACTCAATTTATTTATTTCAATTTAGAGAAATCTAGCCGCTTCCGTAGTGTTGCTTTTTCAAATGTAGATTTAGTGTCTCAGCACCAGCCTAGAACCAGAAAGACCACTAAAGGCCAGGCCGCTGTTCATTTATTAAAGAAGCTTGATTTAGGTACTTTTGTAGATGGGCTCCAATATGAGGCAGGGTGATCTAAAAATCCGTTAAGGGGTGTCCTAGGGACTATGTAAATGTCCATATTACCCTTCTATCTATGAAAAGTCTAACTTGCCCTTCAATCAATTAAAACCTAAACAAAAGCAAAACCTTTCCAATGCCAATTCCAATTCCAATTCAAAACTCTCTCAAAACTTAAAGTTTCCAACCGTAACCTAACCTTTCCATTTCAACTTCTCCATCGAAATTCCTCGTCGATTAATCGTCGATTTGAAAAATTCTTCGTCGATTAAACTCCAAAAATCGTGATGAAGAATCATACTAAAGGTGTAGAAGGTAGTAGTGATGCCAACCAAAATCAAACTTTTCAACCTAATCAAGAGATTGAAGAACAAATCGGTGGTGACAATCAAAATCATACTCCGAAATAACAAACAATGGTGTATCTAAGGTATTGAACAAAACTCATGTTATTTTTATAACCCAAAAGTGATTGATTTTCTTGTTTGATTGTTGTTTTTGTTAAAAAAAATTGGTTACAGAAGAATTTACGGTTGGGTTCGATTAGAAAACCCAACCGTAACTGGTTTGTGACGGTTGGGTTTTTCTCAAAACCCAACCGTAAATAAAAGGGTAGGAGATGAAGATGAAATTTTACGGTTGGGTTCGATTTTGAACCCAACCGTAAAAATATTTGCCCAAATTTTTTTTTTTGAATTTTTCGGTTGGGTTTGATTAATTTTCCCAACCGTAAATAAAAGGGTAGGAGATGAAGATGAAATTTTACGGTTGGGTTCGATTTTGAACCCAACTGTAAAAAAATCTGCACAAATTTTTTTACTTGAATTTTACGGTTGGGTTGGATTCATTTTTCCAACAGTAAATATTTCTGTTATATAAAAAAAAAAATTGTTGAGGATTATTTATGGTTGGGTTCGATTGGAAAACCCAATCGTAAATGCTTCTGGTTAGTTAAAATTTTTGGTGAGGATTATTTACGGTTGGATTGGAGTGTCAATTCCCAACCGTAAATTCTCCTGTGTAGGTGATGTTTATTATTTACGGTTGGGTTCTATATGTGAAACCTAACCGTAAAAAATTCTGAATTTTCAAATTGAAGTTGTTTGAGTTGAATTGCTTGGAAATTATCTAACTTGTATTGCTTGTATGTTGTAGTAAACATAAGAAGAATATGGGTAATAATAACACCTATTTCTCACACTCCAACCCCTCGCCACGGAGTTCATTTAGGGGTAGCTAATAGAGGCTTGAGAAAGAGTCATAAGATGACTTTTGAGGTTGGGGGTGGTAGTTCTCCTCAACTTGCACAAGAGGAATATAATGTTTTCCAAGACTTGGAAGATCTACATGTGTGCAGTGGAGGTGCTCTTGTGATTAGAGAACCACCACAAGAGAAACAATGTGAGGAAGAAGAGACGGACAGAGAACAATTTGTCCCTCAAGGCAAAGGTAAAGAAATTGTTGTTGGTTCTACTGAACCAAGACTGAAGGAAAAAAAGCCAAAGAAGCATCCAGAACCGAAAGGGAAGCATATTCCCAAAGGCAAAGACGTGTTGTGGCCTAAGAAGAGGAATGAAAGACCTTGGGGTGAGGCCCCAGACAGGTCTGCTATATTATTTGGTTATCCTCATTCATGGGCTGGCAAAGTTGCTGAGACGAGGGTATTAATCTAAAAACTTCTCTTGTTTTGTTAAATTTCCGTTTGTTTAACTTCAAGTTAAAAAAATTGTTTTTATTCTTTGTAGGATCATACATAGGCGATCAAGAAATTGGTTCGTCAAAGGGCTCAACATTGGCCCTTAGCTGAAGAATGTATGGACGTCCAAGTTCTCGTAAATGGTACCGGGTTAGCTCCCGGAATTACCAATTCGATGTTGGAGTATGACAGTGTCACCTGCACAGCATTCAGGGAAAGTTATTGGCCTGAAAACGATACGTTTCATCTCCCATTCGGCGAGATGACAATAACGTCGGATGATGCCCAGTCAATTCTTGGCTTACCAGTTGAAGGTAAATCTGTGTATGAAGATTTTGACAACAATATGTCATGGAGTGATCTTTGTGTCCTTGTCAAAGATACACTTGGATGGGAGAAGAGAGAAGCCGAATCAGAGTTTAAATTAGCTTGTGGAGATAAACCGGGGGCAGCAACGAAGAAAGGTCTAGGTATGACCAAGAAGATCTTGTTGTGTAGTCTCAGGGAGAAGTTTGGAGGAACCCGGCTGTTGGAAAAGGATGGGGTCGTCATAGATGAAACCAGAGCTATGCGAACATCTAGAGCGTATCTGCTATATATGCTCGGCACCATCTTCTTTGCTGACAACTCAGGAAACAGAGTCAACGCTCACTTTCTACTGTGGTTGACGGATGATCTCCAGAAGACGCATGAGTACTCATGGGGAACTGCCAGCCTGGCTTACCTACTTGCCAACCTTAGAAATGCTTCGAAGGTTAGGGGAACTGAGATTGCCGGGAATACTGGTCTTCTTCTGGTAATTTATTGTTGGAATTTCAATGTTTAAATTCATTTTTTTGGGGCATTATCTTATATTAATATTTATTATCTTCATAGGCATAGGTCTATGATCACTTTCTGAGCCTGACTCCTAAAACGAAGTCGAGCGGCGATGGTACTGGACCTACAGGAAAGAAATTCATCTTCACGGTACTCAGGCAAGGCATAAAGAAGTGCATATAGCAAAGATGAGAAGTGAAATTGATGTTTTCACCGTTGAAGATGTTGTTTTTGATCCTTATGTGAAGATTAACATAGATGATGATGGAGATGTTGAAGATTTACGTCAATTCTCGGACATGGCAGGCTACAACGGGCCTTTGTACCATCCGTTTGGGTTCGTGATGTGCAACCCCCGTCGAACTCTCCGCCAGTGTGGCTATGTCCAAACCAAGGTAATACACGAAGCCTTTAAATTGTGTGTGAATGGCTCGATGATCGAAGGCCCAAGCATCGTGCTCAACTACAACCCCCGTTTGGAACAACCGCTATCAACCGGATTACCAAATCCCAATGCAGGAGGTAATTTCATCTTCGGGCACAAAAGAGGTTGCAGAAGATTACTTGGATTGGTATCGTCATTTTGGTCATCCAAATGTCATTAACATTGATCCAGAAACTATGAAAATACTTCAAAGGGGTGAAGGAAACAACACAGAAGATGGTTTTTGGAAGAAGCATATTTCAATTTGGTACGTAAATTACTTTTGTTATTAATGTTTTTAAGATTTATTACTAAAGACTCAACCAACTTTTATTTTCATATGTGAATAGAAAAATAAGGTGAAAAAGAAAGCACTTGCATTGGAAGAGTCTATCACTCCATGCCTAAGTAGAGTTGATGTGACGACGTCTGACCAATTGAAGAACCTGCAAGCCAAAATTGGGAAGCTTCATGAAGCTGACGAAGATGAGACGGCAAGAAATTTAAAGAGGAGTAGAACCGGTACAAGAGATGTGACTACTAGCCGAAGAGAGCCGCAACCTAGTGATGAAGAGACACATGATGAAGCCGAGGATGTGCAACGTGGTGCTCGTACTCGTGGCGGTCGTGCTGGTGCTCGTACTCGTGGCGGTCGTGCTGGTGCTCGTACTCGTGGCGGTGGTGCTGCTCCTCGTACTCGTTGTCCTAAGAGCAAAAAAAGAGCTCGTCAAACTCATCGACAATCCCCTTCTCCTTTTCCCTAACTCTATGTTTATTATAACAATTGCGTCAATCTAAGGGGGTTTTTTTTTTGGTGTATTATATACATTATATAACACAAGTTAGAATGTATGAGAAAGTTTTTATCTTTAATTTGTCTGGCTCATGTTTTATTTACAAAAATTTCAATTAGGAAACCAAGCAAAGGAAAAATCAAGTCAAAAAACAAAAAAAAATCATATTTACGGTTGGGTTTTGGCTGAAAACCCAATCATAAAACTGTAAATAGGAAAAAATGACAGTTTTACGGTTGGGTTTTGGCCGAAAACCCAGCCGTAAAAATTTTTTCATGCCAGACTTACGGTTGGGTTTTCACCCAAAAACCAACCGTAAATATGAATACCTGTTTTACGGTTGGGTTTTAAGCCAAAACCCAACCGTAAATATTTCTGGATCATTCAAAATTGGATTCTAGTACTTGTGTTGTTTTCGGTTTTTGTTTGTTTGAATGACCCAATTTACCTTCAATCTAGTTAAAATGATTGAATAAGTTTAAAATTTTGATTTTTAAACCCAAATTTGACCTTAAACTCAATGCTTCAAAGGATGTTTTACGGTTGGGTTTTTAAGTCAAAACCCAACCGTAAATATTCCTGGATCATTCAAAATTGGATTCTATTACTTGTGTTGTTTTCGGTTTTTGTTTGTTTGAATGACCCAACTTACCTTCAATCTAGTTAAAATGATTGAATAAGTTTAAAAAATTGATTTTTAAACCCCAATTTTACCTTAAACTCAATGCTCCAAAAGATGGTTCACGGTTGGGTTGGGAAGCCTAAGCCAACCGTAAAATATTGGATGAAATTGTAAACTAAAATTGGTTTTTACGGTTGGGTTGATTGTCAAATTTCAACCGTAAATCATCCTGGATAATAATTTTTTTAGATTATTTACGGTTGGGTTTTCACATCGGACCCAACCGTAAAACTGTTAAAATTTGTAGTTCATCCCCGAACAAGCGGTTACGGTTGGGTTGGGAAGAACACCCAACCGTAAACACCATTTACGGTTGGGTTAGACATGAAAACCCAACCGTAAAATTCTTTGAATAAAAAAACTCATCTTTTATAACGTAATTTCATCAAATTTGAGCCATTAAAAGACCAATAGTTTAAGTTAGAGGTATACCTCACTACTCTGGTTGATTGAATCAAAATTTAGGGTTTTTTAAAAAACTCTAGAAAATTTTCTTTCATTTCCTCTAATTTTTCTTCCCACCAAACCAAAAAGAAATTTTTTTAATTTGATTTGATTAAGTATAAAATTATTTAAGGTTAATTATGATTAGTTTAATGTATTAGCTAATTAGTTTTACTAATACTAACTAATCAGGGGTATTTTAGTCATTATAATAATATCATGGATAAAGGGTTTTTGAATTTTACTTCAAATGTCTCTATGTTGTCTTCACATGAGGAACCCTCTACAAATGTGGAAACCCTAAATCAAGCTTCTTATTAAAAGACCTGGAGGTTTGTCAAACTGGAGCTTTTGGCTGACTTGTTGGTTTATTTTGTAAACCTTGAGACCCGTCAATTTCCGAGGACTGTTTAGGTATTGATGACCATGTTCTTCACCATTACGAATTTTCTATGTTAAGATATTTGTTTTGACTAAGATTTAGTCAGCTGACTCAGCTGCATATCGATCAAAATGTGTTTACTGAAGCTAGTTTTATCGCAACATCTTATCATCTTACAGTTCATTTTTCTTTACCGGAGCATGTCACACGAATGCCATACACAGACAGGGGGGTATAACTCAATGCCATACGCACTTGGTCATTTAAAACTCAAAGAAGATAAGATTGTTAAAGAAGAACTAAATGCCAAGTGGTTTAATAAAGATTACGACGCTGACTAAGAAACATGAACCACCAGAAGAATTAAATTAATCTCATCATGTGCACTAAGGTCCAATTACGGCTATGTAGAGATAGTTAGATGCATTAGTTGCCGGGCAATTTCCACTTGTTTACAACTTCAAGGATTGATACGTTGGATGCTCCATTTTCACCCAATACCTTAGTATTTTAGCAGCACCTTCTTTAAGCTCTCTCATCTTTTTTCTAAGACTGTTTCCTTCTCTTCCATCTCCCATCAATGTATAAACAACTCGAGAGATCTCTTCTCACGCAATTAAACCGTCTTCGTCAGGCTTCGGTCGCAAAACAACTCCAATATCCTCCACCAACATTACTGCGTTCATTTTTTGTTCAGCATAAAGAGGCCATGTGATTGCGTTAAATATTTTGGATGTCAGACTCCTGCAAATGAGTAGAATAAAATACACAACTAAAACAACACATAGTGACTATGGTTATACGACCAAGTTCATTCTTCATATGAGTTTAACATCTAATAATTGAAATGTGAGAAGGAACCAAGCATATCAAGTGGACTCTAATCAATATTATGTGGAGAACAACCAAGAAAGCAGTCTTATACGAAACTGTTGAGCTACATACCAATATTATGTGAGGTTATACGAAGAAACAATCTGATTAGAGACCTTCCACATATGTGCTTCCTAGCTTGCAGATATTACGATCTCGTATTTATGCTCTGAATCAACGGTGAAAAAGAGTTCAATCAAAAAATACACCACAAATCCAAAAAGTGTCAGGAATATAAACCAAATTATAAAATAACAAAACCAACCAAACACCAGCAAACCATCTGCTTTCTCTATCAATTCATCAACTGGTAAAGCTGCAACAGAATCATCCTTGCTCCTAGCAATGCAGATATATGTTGGTTCCTACTCCCAGACGATAACCAGTTTCTTTCCCAATTGGCAGTTGATCAGCTAATAGGAATTGAAAGAGAAACTGGTTAAACTGAAACTCTGCTCAATTTATAGATGGGAAGTTCAAAGGAATCATGAGAAAGGATAGCAACAGAAAATAATGAGTAAACAGAAATCCACCTGTGATCTTTTGACACTAACACCAAAGTCTGGAGCCTGCTTCCAGTTATAGCTAAATCATCGAATCATCGTAAGACCAAAACTATCCACAACCTATGCTAACTTCCAATTAGGATAAAATTCCCAATGACCATCTACTTTTCCCCAGCTAAGATCATCGCTTGCTCCGTCTTTACCACTTGGTTGTAGTCCATACGAATTACAAAATACACAAAAGCAAAACTACTATAAAGAGAAGGTTCAAAAAATATAAATATTAATATAAAAAAATGTATTTTTAAAATGCGAGTGCAAAACAAAACAAATCAACAAACAGTTGCAAAATATAATGTGAATACATTAGCTATACGGGTGATTAATTTAAATGGTTTTCTGTCATTAAAATTCTAACACCAATACAGTTATACAACCCATAGACTGAGATAGAGTTTTACGACATTGATTAAATAACTAAACCATGGACAAAAGGTGTTTTGCATTAGGAGTATTTTCTTTCATATGTTTGAATACGGTAAGGAATTCATAGATTCAGCTAGAGCAATCCTTTGTTAATAATACAAATTGACAATTCAATTTGCTTTTAAATTCAGTGAATCAATCTTTGTACATAATATGAGCCACAAACTTGCTGCACTCCAATCATTTGAATCAGAAGTATACGGTTTAGTACAAAATCAGTAGCTTTTCCTAACCACAAACTTGCTGCACTCCAATCATCTGAATCAGAAGTATACGGTTTAGTACAAAATCAGTTGTTTTTCCTTTTTGTAGTAGTTTCAAGAATCTCAATTCCTGAATATTTGAAGTTCACATTAATTGGTCTAAAACCTTTAAAGATTGTCTTTGAGATGACAGAAAGAAAAGCAACACAAAGATAACACTTGGTTTAGACCTGAAAGCAAAAAAATTCAGTGCAGCCTTCGGAAAAGTAGAAAGAAATTGAAGAAAAAATATTTATCATTATCATGAGATTCTCTCTATCCACTCCTTTGCTGCGTGTGTGATCAAATGTTCTCCGACATGGAAATAAGTAGAGAGGTCTCAACTTTCAACCGTTTTCATACAGAAAAAAGCAATCCAAGTTCCAGATAAATTTACAGAAACTAAGTAATCTCAACAAACATTGTTTGATCTACTAAGAGTCTAAGACATAGTAAAACTTAAAAACTGATAATCTATGGAATCCTCAGTTAGATACTTACATGTTGAGACGATGAGTATGAGAAATTGGAATTGCTTTTGCCTTTTGGGTTTAAGAGAGGAGGCAAATACCTGCTTCCGCAAAACCACCTGCTAAAATACATTAAAAAATCCCAAAATTAAGCTTAAATTCTGAAAGTCAAATTCAAATGGAACCACATAAAGAAATTTTGAGTAAACCGGAGAAGAAAGCATATTTTTAGGGTTTGCGAAACTATCCGCGTCTTATAATATAGATTTTACAGTATATAAACTGAACTTTATTATTTTGAGGATAATTATCGATGTCACGATTGACGATACCATTGGTTGGATAGGCAAATAGTATAATACTAGTACTTTCTTTGTCACATATATAAAGTAAAGTTTTGTATTTTAGTTATCCCAGGAATTCTAATTTTAAAATAATTTTTATACCTTATTATACGAGTACAGTCAATATTTATAGCATAAAAAATGACAAATATTTACGAAATCCTTTTTTTCTTTTTTCTCATTCTAAGAGAATTTGTACATTTTCGCCTATATGCATCGACGGAGAGTATTCACAAATTTGTGTGGTGCACTACTAGGAAGTGGTGAACTAAGTAAAATGTGGTGAAAAAAATCCATTTTGCTGGGTTGCAGCAGTTAGCCAAAACACACTAGAAATGAGAGTGAAGCAAAATCTCAGAACATATCCTTGCTCAGAATTAAAAATCAAAATTAGAAGCTCTTAAAATAAGAGCAATATTATAATTCGGTATTTACCGTTTTGTTCTGAAGAAATTGGAGTAAAATGCAGTTCACCAGCACAACTGATATATATCCAACATTCAAAAATTTCATGTTACCTGATTAGTACAAAGTACTGAGGATTGGTATATAATGCAAAAGAAGAAACAAAATGTAGAGGGAAGATATTTAAGGGTTCTTCCTGTAAGAATGATTTGATTATTGTTTAATCATATTTGCAGGCTGTTCTTCAGTATGCATGTTTGATTATTTCTCACCTATATCGGCTTATCTGTAATTGTCAATTTTGTTCAGCAAGCATATTGTTGGATTGGTTCAGGCTGAATCGCTTTCTTCACAAGCTCGGTCTGCTCTTTCGTGTGCACTGTATAGAAACCAGTGGCAGTTGCAGCAGAAGGAGCACGACCCACGTATTTAATATCATCCAAGCCTCCTCGGCCAAGAGCCCTCATTGCGGTCCATAGTCTAGGTGCAATGTAATTGTAGGCACCCATGTTCATTGGCTCTTCTTGGCACCATACAATCTCTGCATCTGAAAATCAGAACCAGAATATAAAATATTTGTCAATATGTCCACATTTTTGGCGATTATTGTACAGATTATTTACTTCTTCAGCAAATACATCTAATATTCTCATGCTTCAAAAAAAAAATCTAATATTCTTTCTTAAGTTAAAATGGATACATACTTGGATATCTCTTCAATTCTCGCTGGATTAGGTCATATGGGAAAGGGCATAGCTGCTCCACCCTGCAAATTGCAACATCTTTTCCCTGAGCTTTCTTACGCTCTTCATCAAGCTCATAATAAACCTGCAAACCAAAAAAGAAAAAAGAAAAGGTGAATTAGAATTGGAATATGAAATAGTCATATTGAAGTGGCCTCCGCTAACCAGTTTGTAGTGATCAACCACTGACGAATAGTTGACGAGGCATGCAGAAATATATTAATTGGTAACCTCATGGATGAAACACGTTAAGTGGGCCCAACCAGCAAGGCGCACGGAGCAACATGATTCATCCTAGGTTCCTTTGGCTATGCAGCAAAATATGATTGAACACACGTAAAATTTGCTTGCCTTTCCAGAGCACAGAACCAGGCGCCTGATGCCCTCCTCAAGATCGGAGTGGTCGTTCTGATCCTTAATGAGACGTTTGAATCGGGTGCCTTGCTTGTCGAATCCTGGGTGACCTTGGACATCATCAAACTCAGATAGGTTTGACTTGCAGTCTTTGTGGCGAAGAAGGTTTTTAGGAGCCATCACAACAAGTGGCTTACGGAATTCTCTGTGAATCTGGAAAGCGAAGCAGGCAAAGTAAGGGGATGAAGAAACATAGTCAAAATTCTAGGAAAATAAAACCAATTAAAGCAATCACCTGGCGCCGAAGTACATGGAAATAGTTAGCAGGAGTTGTGATGTTCACAACTTGCCAATTGCATTCTTGAATCTGCTTCCTAAGTGTTGGATCCATCTCAGGTATAACATAAGGATTATCATCACTCATCTGCATTGCCACCAAAATATTTTTTACCAAAAACTCAGCCAATGACCCTAAGGCTATGTCTGGTGTGAAGGGAAGAATTGTAATTCCGTAGAAAGAGCTTTTCAATTGAAGCAATTCCTCGGGGGAGGCAAGGAATGACTTTCCATGGAATTAAGTCTAGAATACACTTTTGGTCACGCTTTTTTTAAGGGCCCTCTGGCCTCTATTCCGGAATTAGATTTATATATTGAACAACGAAATATAATTGCGGATTATTCCAGTGGGAAAACTGGTAATCCCATGGAATTAGCTGCTACCAAACAGACCAAGAGATTGAAGGGAAAAGAGTGCAGCAGGCAATTTTTTTGCCAATTCATCAACATAGAGATCCTATATTGGTAACTGAAGTAGGAATAGGGTTCACAAATAGAACCTAAACATGGTAAAAGAGAATTCCACAGTGATGAGAAATCATGCATCTGGAAATTTGAAGAGATACTATCAGCTTACACAGATACAATAATCGTCTTTACCTGAAGGAAACGCTCCAGTCGGGCACTTGAATGTTCAGGACCCTGACCATCATAACCATGAGGTAGTAGGACAACTAGTCCAGTTTGACGCAGCCACTTCGACTCCCCACTGCTCAAAAACTGATCAAATATCACCTGAGCCCCATTCGAAAAATCACCAAACTGAGCCTCCCATATAACTAGCGAATTTGGATTTTCCATTGAATAGCCCAATTCAAACCCAAGGACACCAAATTCAGAGAGCGAACTGTAAAAACAAGGCAGCAACTTTATAATTTGGTCAAATTATTCATTAAGATCCATGCTCATGATGCAAGCTGTGTCATCTGCAATATTTGAGAGGACACTGCTGTTGAACTTCTTGAGGAAGAGTTGAACATCATGAAAAGATTTGTTTGATCTAAAAGTAGCTGGCACACAACCCAAATAGTGGGAAAATATAATAGGTAAAAAAGAAGAAACATGTGAAACAAGATTTTAGCAACAATTCACGGGAAGGACAAAAGTATTTGCACAGGTAGTCGTGTACAGTGAACTCATAAATCATATTTCCACAGTACAATATATATCACTGCTCAAGGTTGTTATTTCAATCTCACAGAGACATTATGAGAGCATATCAAAGATAGATTACTCTACCACAAATATGAGAATTTTGCCATAGGTTTATCACTTCATCACTACCACATGATATAAAAGAATGTAAAACTAAACATTTTAGAACTAGCAAATCAGCCTACAGCAGAGGAAAATTCACATGAAAATAAAGTTCTAGGATCGCACCTGTTGCTAACAGTAAACAGTTCCTCATTCTGGTTCATCACAATGTGGTCGAGAGGACAGTATTTATCCCCGCTTAGCTGATCATGAAGTACTGCATGTCGATGGCTAAAAGTACCTCTTTCCACATCCTGACCACTCAACCTGACATGATTACCTTCCACTAAGAGTGTAGCAAAAGCAAGTGCTTCTCCCACTGCCCAGTCGATGCCCTCTTCTGTTTCAATCATCTGAGCACGCTGCTCAAATATCTTTTTGACTGCTCTGTGAGGCTTAAAAGTCTCTGGAAGGGTTGTTATTGCTTTGCCAACAGTCTTCAATATCTCTGGTTTGACCCTGCAACACAACATCAGTGTCATTCCAAATGTCCGAGAATCTACACAAAAGGATCCAAGCCCAATAAAGAAAGATAGAAATTAAGCAAACAAACAAACACAACTTACCCAGTGTTATGGACGCGTGAAATCTGTTCAGGTGATTTAAACCCAGTCCAATAAGCTGAAAGCCAGTCCCTTTTTTTTGGAACATAATCTTTGCTCTTTAGGAACTCTTCATTCAGAATGCCGCTAACTTTGCTATGTATTCTATCTATGTCATCCTGTCCAATCTGTCCTTGCTCTACAAGTTTCTTCTGGTAAATCTCAAGGGCTGATGGATGGTTTCGAATGACCTAAAAATGTCCAGGACAAATCAGTAACATGAGAACTCAATCACATCTTTCTAGCAACAGCAGTATAAATAATCTAAATGGATTGGTACATCTAAAGCATATAAAGAATACCAACGCCAAACCAATTCAAGGAAAATGCTTGCAGGTGCTAGACTAGACAGGGAGGTTAGGAGACATCACCTGATACATTTTAGGTTGTGTAAATGATGGCTCATCGATTTCATTGTGCCCGAATCGACGATAACAAACTATATCAACCACCACGTCAGAATGAAACGTCTGGCGCCACTCTGCTGCAAGCTCACAGACATGAACAACTGCTTCCAAGTCATCACCATTAACATGGAGAATTGGTGCATTCAACGCCTTTGCAACATCAGTGCAATATTGTGAAGATCTCCCAGCGCTTGGGTCAGTTGTGAAGGCCACTTGGTTGTTCACTACAATATGGATAGTTCCACCAGTTGTATAGTTAGGAAGGGCACTAAGATGCAGTGTCTCATAGACCACACCCTGCCCTGCGAAACTTCCATCTCCATGAATCAATATACCCAAATTTCTTGTCCTCTCCACGTCATTAGAGTAATATTGTTTCGCTCGTGTTTTTCCAACCACAACAGGATCGACAGCCTCCAAATGACTTGGATTTGCAACCAAAGACAGATGGATTCTCTTTCCACCCCTTGTTGGACGATCATAAGAAGTTCCCAAGTGGTACTTAACGTCACCAGTTCCTGTGTAAAGTCCAACTTCGTCAATGGGCTTTATACCTCCACTAAATTCACTGAAAATCTGAGCAAGTGGCTTTCTGACGACATTGCCCAGAACATTCAATCTCCCTCTATGTGACATCCCAATAACAATGCTCTCAACCCCAAGATCTGCTGCCCTGTCAAACATCTCCTTCATACCAGGAATCAGAGTTTCACCACCTTCGAGACCAAACCTTTTTGCAGCTGTCCACTTTGTTGCTAGGAAATTCTCAAACTGCGTACTCCACATAAGTCTATCAAGCATAACTTCACGACGCTGCTGGTTATATTGCCTCGGGCTTGGTGTCTCGATTTTGTCTCTCAACCAATTACACTTTTCACGATCTGCAATATGCATATACTCATACCCGACACTTCCACAATATGCCTGCTCCAGACGTCTTAGGATACCTCTAAGCGTTTGCACAGGACGATTCTCAGACAAAAATCCAGCCATCTTCCACACCCCAAGAAAGAACTCCCTGTCAAGATCAGCCTCAGTAAACCCATAAAGAGCAGGGTCCAATTCATCAGGAATTTCACGTTCCTCCAAAGATAATGGATCCAAATTAGCCTTCATATGTCCATTAACTTGATACGCTCTCACAAGCAGCAATAACCGCATACTTTCTTGTATTGTCTGCCCCGATATCCCCGGAGACGTTGCAGCCTGACCAACAAAATTCCTGAAGAAATTGTCCCATGATTCATCCACGCTACTCGGGTCAGCTTCCCAAGCTCTCTGCAACTCCTCTACATAAACACTACTTGTCCCATCAAGAAAACTATCAGTTAGCCTTGAAAGAGGCACTGCACGTGGGACCGGCGCTGATGAAGCTGCTTTTGAGTTGAAAATCGTCGAATGAAAACCTCGTGCTTGTGAAGGGATTAGCCGTGTTCTTGTCGTGTAAGATCTTATTTGAGTTAGATTTCTCTTAGCAGCTAACTTTGCTACACTAGATGCAGCTCTAAACCACGTCATGACTGTTAATTTTCTTGAATAATATCCCTAATCTTCAAAAAGGAAAAAAAATACAAAAATTATACTATCATTTTAAGTTCGAGTCTTTGATTTGTTCTTCATTCTCAGTGGAATAAATAAGATCTAGAAAAATGAAACATCATGATTAATAGCTAAAATCATTGATTTCATCTCAAGTAAGAAGGAAAAAATTTGGGAGAATAGAAATCATACCTTCGAACGCGTAAAAGTATCTGAAACAGAAACCCTAGAAATCCACAAAGTGGTCGCCAAGAGGCATTTTCTGAATGGTGTTTTTCTTCAGACTACCTCTTTGTCAGAATTTTAACAACTTTTTATTAAATCCCATTCCTTCGGGTAACAAATACTAGAAAATGTCTATTCTTATGTTTATTTTCCATTCTGACCCTTCCTCAGCTCCTTTGGTTTTTTTTTATAGGAAAACATAGTTAACTGCACAGAACGCAGTTACTCAATAGTAATAACATTCTGGGATGCAAGGCTAAAGATAGTACTATGTAGAGATCCTTCATTTGCATACAAAATACTATTAATATCAGTGATATCCATCAACTGAAGAATTTAAGCTAATTGTAACAAATTGAGACCTTTTTAGATTAAATCATTAAGGACTCTAGAATTAACAACTAACTTAGCTAAACCGATTGCTAACTTATTTTGATGTTGCCCCACATTGATAAGATTTCCTAGAACAAAATCAATGTATAAATTCAAAATTTCCACCTCCCATTTGGTGAAATTCAAGATTAAATCTTCCTTGCACTTCATTCCTATAGACTTCCTCTATCTCAGCAATAGTTGCATCCTCCTGAGCTTGAAAATATATGTTGGCCTTCTGCAACTCTTTTCCAAACTTCATTGTTGTATCAACTCCTCTCCTGACTCTGTCTTCTTCAAGGATACAGTCTTTGTAGTTCAAGAGCAAAATTAGTATAAAGATAGCTGTTATTGTTAGCCTCACTGGAGTGAACATCCATGATGTTGATACTTATAGTAATTCCAAATTTTTCTTTGTGCTGACTGATAATCCTTTCTTTAATGAGCTGAGAATCCTTGTTGTAGTAGATATCATTCAGAATATGACCAGGATTATGAATAACTCTACTAAAAGAGCAAAGATGTTGTCTGATACTATTAGTTGTAGAGAGGGCATTAAGGGTAAGCTTGTTGAAATATGAAATCACATCTGGATTTCCATATGAACCAAAAAGTAGTAGCATAAGTAGAAACCCAACTGCTGAGGGAAGTAAGGAGTAAACCATTTGTTGAGCCAATCCATGAAGGATATAGAGTTTTGAAACACCTGATGATTAGCCCCAAAAAATAGTCTAAATAAAGGAAGCAAAAAGGCAGGATAAGAGAGTGTGAGTAATATTTTCCTTGACACTTCTGCAAAGGTTGCAAATAGGATCAATATAGTTGAGGATGCTTGTAGTTTTGGCATTGGTTGGAAGAATTCCATGAGCACATTTCCAGATGAAGAGTTGAATTGCTGGTGAAGTATCCATTTTCCAAATTTTCTTCCAAGCTTTGTTGACAGGGTCATCCTTATACTTTTCAACTATCTGCTTGTCATACAGAGATTTGACAGAGAAATTTCCTTTATGTTCAGTCTCCAGAGGATAGTGTCTTCCTCATTGATGTGAGTAGTAATATTCTGAATAGCAAGTTGATCCTTCCTATTGAACCAAAGAGTAAGAGTAACAACATGCCATTCACCTCCGGTGTTCATGAGTTAGTTAACAGTGATAAGATCAGTGGGACAATGTTGAGGTTTAATCAAGATGTTATCTTGATTATTTAACCATTTATCTTCCCAAATGTGAATTTTTGTACCATTTCCCACCTTCTATCTGTAATAGTTTTGAATATCCCCCCCCCTAGGATGCCCTTCCACATCCAAGAATCAGTCGCCTTAGGGGTAGTATTCATTCTGATCACCTTTTGATCAGTAAAATGAACAACTTTCATTATGATAGACCATAGAGAATCAGGTTCAGAAATGAGTCTCCAAGCAATTTTTGTTATCATAGCAGAGTTGAAGAATTCCAAGTTTCTGAAGCCCAAACCCCCTAATTCTTTTAGTTTACAAACAGAATCCCAGACTATGTAGTAGATACATTTAGGTTTTTCAGGATCTTTATTCCAGAATAAATCTCTTTGAATTTTGTTCAGGTTTTTACAATTAGCTTTTGGAAGTTTGGAGCAGTTCATTTGAAAGGTACTGGAGGTAGAGGTGACTGAATCTATCATAGTAACTCTATCAATAAGGGAAAGAGTTTTACTTTTCCAACCAGAAAGTCTTAATTTAAGTTGTCTATACAAGGTTTGAAAACCTGAATTTTATTTTTGTTGGTGAAGAGGGGAGAACCAATATATTTATTTTTAATGTCAATCTTATGAACTTTCATGTGATTACTTATCCTTTCAGCAATATCAGGAGTAGAGTTTTTGATGAAGAAAATCCCAGATTTATAGAAATTAATCATTTGACCAGACGAGCTACTAAATTCAATGAACACCTGAACTAGATTCATGCATTCCTGCATATTAGCTTGACAAAAGAACATACAGTCATTTGCAAACAACAAATGGCTGATATGGGGAGCTTCAGGACATAGTTAATACCATGAATGAAACCCAACTGCTCAGCATTAGAAAGACTCTTAGATAAAGCCTTCATACAAAGGAGGAAATGATAGGGAGATAAGGGGTCTCCATGTTTTAGACCTCTAAAAGGTTTGAAGAATTCCCCAGGAGAACCATTAACCAAGACTGCAAGATTTGTTGTTAAAATGGATTGGTGTATTAGATTGCACCATTTAGAATCAAAGCCTATTTGAGACATGATAGCCATCAGAAAACTCTAGTCAACTTTATCAAAATCTTTAGCCATATAAATTTTGATTCCCATGATACCTTTGTCAATTTCCTTTCCAAATTTGGTATTCATATGATGAATCAGCTCATGTGCTACAACAATGTTGTCAGAGATTTATCTTCCATGAATAAAAGCAAATTGAAAAGGGAAAATGATCTTGGGTAAAAGGAGTTTGAGTCTTTGAGCCAGGAGCTTGGAGATGATTTTATAGGTGGTATTGCATAAAGATATGGGTCTGAAATGAGCAGGAGAAGTAGGATTGTCAATTTTAGGTATGAAAGAGATAAAGATAGAGTTCATTTCCTTGAGAATAAAACCAGAATTGAAAACATTTTGAATCATTTCCACAATGTCATCCCCAACAACTTTCCAGTTTGCTTGAAAGAAGTTAGGTGGGAAGCCATTTGGACCAAGGGCTTTGTCACCAGCCATGCTGAAGAGGATTTTCTTTATTTCCAAAGCATCAGGAGTATTAATAAGATTGACATTTTCAGTTTTGGAGATGGTTTTTGGTATGAGGTTTATGATGTTTTGGTTGATATTTATGAGATCAGCTGTAGCCATGCTTTCTAAGTGAGAAGTGAAGCAATTAGATATTCCAATATTGATAAAAATCCAGACCCCCATATTATTCTGAATGGAGTCAATCCTTTCAGAATGGGCCTGATTGCATGTATTGATGTGAGTGGCCCGATTTGGAATAATACGTATAAGCCCAACTTACAGAGGGACCATTACCAAGACCAAGACCAACTTGGTTGTCTTTTGATTTTTTGAAGGGACGTGGGTTTCAAACACCCCCTTTATTTATTTATTATATTATATTATTCAAATTGAGGTTTGAAAAAATATATGAAAGAGCGAAATTATCATTTCACCACCTTGTTACATTTCATGCATAACAAATCGACATAAGTTGTGAACTAATGCATTTACATGTTTTGGTACAAACACGAATTTAACATCCAAAAACTTGTTTGAACCTTCCTTAATTGTTAAGACCAAAGACCTTATACTCCATGGTACATGGAGTTTCATTATCATCACCTAAGATTGATTTAGTTATATTTGCGACACCCCCCTCGAAAATGATACGCTCCAAATTTAATCTCTCGGCTAAAGAAAATCCTAATTGCGCAATTATTGTTTCTTCCATGAGAGGAGAATGTAGCATCGTATATAATGGCACCACATCCAACAGCTCCTGCTGAGCCATCATCTGGAATGAAAAACAACATCGACACTAATTTTTATATACGAATGTTCCGGAGGTTCCCACTGTTGTATCTTGATCCAAAAGATTTTGCAGAGTTGATATCAATACCTTCCGGCATACATATATAAAAATCAATAAATGCACTTTTTACAATTTGTCCTACTGAAAAAAAAAAGCAATTGAAAAGATTTATTTCTCATTTTCCATACATTTCATAAGATAAAAAATTCCATTGTGAACATATTTTTTTCACAGTCATCCATACATTGTGAGAATATAGTTCTTGGATCACTAACTCCATCTTCAATAGAAAGGACGATTGAAGCATTTTGAAACTCTGGTCTGTCACATTGACGGTTGAAAAATTTAAATAAAAAAACTTGATTCCTCTTCATTCTCTTTTATCAATGAAATTGTTTCTTAAAATTCTTGAACTGCCAAACCATTGTGCAGTAATTTTCAAGCAAAAAACATAATTTTAGAAATGATATAAGCAAAATATGACCAAAAAAATTCCAAGGAAATTCGTTTAAAGCCAAAGAATTAGGAATATCATTTGTGAATATATTACAAAAAAAAATTATTGAGAATTTTCCTGAGATCACTAGAGACCAAATTAAAGAATCAGCCAAATTTTTATCATCGCATGTATATTTATTTGACTGCTGCAACCACATTATTTGGAAGAATTTCCTCTAACATATATACATTCTAACTATTAGATCCCAAAATAATCAAACCAGAAATACGATGAATATCTCCGGGATAATTATCCGACCTAATAAGTAGATGTTCCATTTGGTTAGGTAACCATGGTTCTTTCCAGATATCGATATCTGAATTCTTTGTAACTTGCAGGAAAATTTTATTTCCATTATTGGTCGTACTTCAAGCAAACTGTTCTAAATGGATGACCCCGTTTTTGTAGTATCTATAATCCAAAAAGATTGACCTTTAAGTATTTAACAAATAAAACCAGAGAACACATAGCTTCATTGTTTTCCACAAATCTCAAAGCTAGTTTACATATTAGAGATTTATTTACCCTTTCGATATTTATAATACCCAAACCACCATCATGTTTATGCATACATATTTTTTTACAATTGATAAAATGTAGCTTCCTTGTATTCGGAGAATGACCCAACCAGAAATATTTTTGAATTTGTTGAATGACTCCCTTAGGAAAAATAAGTATACCCATAAATAAAATTGAGATAGATGATAAAAAAAATTTTAGAAATAACATTTCTCTCTGCTGAATTCAAGAAATGAAGCGCAACCTGACAATCTAGAAAAAAAAATTGAAAATGAAACCAAAACTAGAATTTATACATGCAGTCTGAATTTAATGGATAAATACTCAAATTTGTCATCCTCTTTCGTTTCCTTTACCCCAAGTTCATTAATAATGACTTGTTTCCTGAACTCATAATTGCCCTTACTAAAATATATAGAAGATTAACTGCAGTTTATCGTCTGGCCAGATAACACAACATATTTACTAAGAATCTCCTTAATCTTCCTTACATTTATTTTAGAATTTTCAACCAAGAAAGGTTAAATCATCTGCAAACATAAGATGACTTATCTGAGGATCCCATTTATTTAACTGATATCTCTGGTAAAAACCTTGATATTCATACTTCTGCTTTATAATGGACAAACCATGTGAACAAATAATGAATAGAGAATGAGATAATGACATCTTTGACGAATTCATGTTTTAATGTTAACCAGACCCTGGGGACCACCATTTAGATTTATTGAGAAGGAAACAATTGTTACATATTCCATGATAAGATCATGAGATTGACCAGTAATTCCAATTAATTTTAGCATATCTTCCAGAAAACCCCAGTTAACACGATCATATATGCCTTTGCCACATCAAATTTCAGAGAAAAATATCCATTAGAAGAATTAGAAATATTCATCGAAGTTAGTAATTCTTTGGCAATACTATATTGTCTAGAATCTGTTTATTAGTGACAAATGCATTTGAGTCAAGAAATAAATTTTTCCAAGTATAGTTTAATTTTATTTGAAGGTATTTTCGAAACAATTTTATATAGGACGGTGCAAAGTGCAATTGGCCTAAAATCAGTTGCAACTACTGGATCTTTTTATTTTTGGAACTAAAGAAATATAGGTATGATTCAAAGGTTGTGGAAATTTAGCATAGAAAAATAAAAATTTAAATTAATTCAAAAACTTTAGTACATACAGTAGACCAACAATTTTCGTAAAAAATTGGAGAGTGCCCATTTGGACTTGGAGAGTTATAAGATCCCATTTTAACAACAACACCCCATATTCCTTATATTGTTGGAATTCTAGTTATATTTTTACTTCTTTTTCAAGTAATAAAACAAGAATTGGACAAAGTAATTGTAGGAATATTCACATCTTCGTACTGTTGAAATAATACTTGAAAATGGTTAACCAATTATATTGTTGTTTAAGTTTGATGTGTAACCCAAATATCGTTTTCTTTTTGAAAATGAGTGCTAGTATTTTTTTCCTTTTACGTCGTTGAACAGAAAAATACCTTGTAATTCTATCTCCGGACTTAGCCCAATTTTGCTTCATATTTTGATTCTAATATGCAACTTTCGTGACCAAATGATCATTCAAATGAGTGACTATTAACTTCTTTTGTTGAATTGAAAATGAAGATGGTCTCCATGATTAAACTCTTAACAATTTAGATCTGAGTATTGAAATTTTGTACTTAACACATCCAATTCTTGTGTGACTCCAATTCATTAATAAAGATCCCAACTTTATCAATTTGGCTTGAACATCAACCTCTGGATTATGATACCAAAATTCACATACTTCATCCTTAAATTCTTGATGTGATATCCATAAAGATTCCAATTTGTATGTAGGTGATGCTCTTGCAATATTCTAGAAGTATTCAAGAGAATGTGAGTATGATCACTTGTCAATCTAGGATGATGAATTATGAAAAGATATGCACGTGTCAGGGTTTGCCATAACTTTATCATGTCGTTGCCTTATCAAACCATCCATATTGCAACCACTACTTCAAGTTTATGCAAGACCACTAAAACCAAGTATATTAAATGATTATGTTGAATAAATGAATTGAAGTAAGAAATATTTGAATCGACAACAGGCAGACACCATACTTTTCATGCACTAAATAAATAACATTGAAATCACCTATAAATATTTGCAACCTTGGAATTATTGAACTTGTAAAGAGAGATTATGCTATAAATTTGCTCTACCTGTAATTCTCTGAGGGCCATATAGACAAAACAGATGCCATGCTGGTCTTGGGCCATCATTATGAACAATTACATGAATGTGACTGGTTGAAGTGGATATTATTTATAGATTAACGTAATCATTTCATAGTAGCCAAAGACCATTGCTTATCCCATTGTAGATATAACTATAGAATTAGAAAAGCCAAATTGATGAATTTTATGAGCAAAAGCCTCTTCTGATAATTAATCTATAATAAAAGCACAATGGAAGAATTTGTGCCTCTGAAGAAAGAATATAAAGCTCTGATTGTTGGGTTATTCCCCAATCCCCAATAGTTCAAAGGAAAGATTAACATGGATGATGCGATATTTTAGGTACAACTGCTGTACCATATTCATCAGAAGAATTAAAAGATACTTTTTTTTTGTAATCTTAGATCTTTGGAGAATTACTAATTACATAAGCTTCCTCTTGTACTCTTTTAGGTCATCGGATAAATAAAAATTCTTCTCAAAGTAGAAAAATATAAACCATTGTTTCTTGTTAGTTGCTTCCATTATGTATGGTTCGTTTCACCTTGAATAGGAGGCCTTGAGACTAATTTCCCCCCGAATAAGTATCAGAAGAAAGAATTTGTTTAGTGAAATTTTTTGCACACATAAAAACCGGGGTGCACAAGTACCCTTATTTATATTGTGTGAATGATTTTAAAAACCATTATTCACTCTTATTTACAATTAAAGCATAGAGGTTTTTAGGATGAATCAACTACTAACAAGAGGAGTATATGTGGGTGCACAAAATTGAGGGTGCACGAATTTGAATTCGAATATGTTTACCCATATCATTCTGCAACTGATTAAAATAACTAAATTAGAATTTGGTTATGGGTGAATTTAACCCAATTCAAGGAATATGGTTGTTTGCCATACATACCTCTGATCTGGTAGTCCTAGTCACAATGTTGTCTTTTCTGGCATGATGATTGTGATATTCTTTAAACAATATTTGAGAAGGAAAATTAAAAGCATGGAAAATTTCATTTGGTTGCCTTGTATCGCTCGAAGTTGTCCTATTTGATGATAATAAAGCATAATGATTAACATTATCAGAAGCAATATCATCCATATCATAGATATTTTTGAATTTTTGCATCTTTTGATCTATCACTTTTATTGAAGTATTAATTGAAGGTTTATTTATATATGGGATTTAAGAGTGACATTGCTTACTAATGAAGTTCTTATGGATATTCACGGTGAGAGTTGTTGAGTTTAGGATATATCTTTATCCAATGACCGATAATCCACGAATAAGCAAAACCTATGAAGACTGTGAAAGACCGGAAATTTTTTCCTCAAACGCCACGCTCAATAGCTAAAACTCCCCGTTGTGCCACTCAATTGCGTAGCGAGATCAAATTTCAAGTTTTGCGAAGCAAATGCACGCCAATTTCCCTGTCTCAACATGCTTAGCAAGCATGATTTGATTAAATCATAGCTCCATATTGACCCAACTTACCCCCTATTTTGATAATGGTGCATGGCTATAAAAGGCTAATGGTGATACATTTGGCATGCATCACAGACTTCATATTACTGTCCAAGCATTTGTCATGCCTTGGACTAGGACATAGGCTTTTGGAGCACTGCTCAGTTGAACCCACTAAGATACATGATAGAGTTACGAAGATATTGTAATCATCTCCCATTTAGATGTTATATGAGCAACATTCAGGAGTTATTGGCCATGGACCAATTCTCACATGCTTGATGCATCCTTGGGTAAGCTTCATGCGGACCGCTAATGCATCCACTGGTAAGCATCATTCAAGGTTGCATAATTTTACAAGTGACAAGCATAATGATGCGTTAGCATTATGATGCTTCCACGAGTAAGCAACATAGGTAAACGTTGCATCTCTTGGTAAGGGACAAGCATAATGATGCTTTTGCATCATAATGCCAAGTTGATGCATCACTTTCACAAAATGTGTATCATAAGTTCGAGATGATGCATATTTTCTCAATGACGCATCATAATGGCATATCATTCCCAAATGGTGAATTTCGGGACAAGATGCATCACTTGTGATAAGTATGTAAACATGACATTTTTACATCTAGATTTACATGTTATTAGTTCTCTATTTCGTACAAATTTGATGTTATTTGTTTAGTTTGGCATAATTTAGAAAATAAAACTCGATTGATAAAAACATGTTGCTTTGCTCTAAAATGGACAGAAAATCGGAAGCCAACTTAAAGACATGTACATATTCATATTGGAATTGAATTTAATTAGCGGGGTCAAGCACAATATAAATATGAAGAAGTTGGGGAATTTAGAAATTTATATTCAGTTGATCAACATTAAAACTAATGTATAAGTTCTATGTAAAGTATTATATTATCCAATGGTCGTGAATCATAGGCTGTAATGACCGATATTTCATTCATTCAAAAAAAAAAAAAAGTACCGGGTTGTCTTCGCTAACCAACCGCACTTATTTGCTTGATTGATTGGCGAGGCGAAGCTAGATATCCGACAATTATGAGTCTTTTTTCGTCAAAAAATTATGGACATCGTTTGAACACGCTTCTCTTACGTAAAGGTTTTTTTTATTATCAATCGCTAACTTAACTTGTTCCTCAACCTATTATAAATTAATGTGAATAAAAGAAGATAATATTTTTAGGATCAACGTACATAAATGTGTATCCACCAAATTCACATGGGATCTCTCACATCGGTAAATAAGGAAGGAATATATTATGCAGGATCGTATTGGTGATTCAAGTTAGGAATGCAATTAAATCAAATAAATATTCTTTCCTTATACATGAGATTTAAGTACGTTAGTTTTTATATTTACTATGTTCCCACATATAGAAAGTGAAGTAAGGTTGTGGATATATAAAAAGGTCTGATGTAGTTGAAGGGGGAGTTCATTTTCCGAAGCGGAGGTCCGAGCAGTAGAGTTTTAGTTTGCTTTTCATTTTTTTCTTTCTAATTTATTTTAGTTTTTCTTTTTTTTTTTATAATGACTAGTTAAATTCTTTTTATTACGTATGTAGAGTTTTAACTTCTTTTTTATGATAATTTTTTTTGATCTTTATTCTTGATTTGTCATAATAATAGTTTTCTTTAGGTGTCCTCTTGCTTGTTTAATTGTCCATATTTTTTTTATAGACCAACATTATTAGTAAAGTATTTTGAGAAGATATTTTTTTTGATTGTATAGTTTTATTTTACGAGACGTAATCACCGGCCATAAATCTTCTTGAGTAATATTGTGAAGAATATTGTAGAAAATTGTTATTAATCCTATATAATTGTAGTGGTGGAACTGAATACCCTAGGTTTCTCCACTTATTAATTTTATTTATTTATTAGTTTTTAATTTATATTTTTTAATTTATCTAATATTCTTTTCAGCATTTAATTTAATTAGAAATTAGAAATAAATATTAATTAGTCTATTTGGAACGACCCGTGCTTACATACTGTCCAACCGACAGGCGTGCTCTTGCGGTATACACTTTTAATTCACATCAACTTTTACCAAGTGTGCATCGCGGATTCAAAATGATATATAATTGTAATCAGTGACATATCCCAGAGCACACAACACAGGCTTGAGATAATGCTTTATCTCATAAAATTACACATCTTATATGCATCATGCGAAAAATACGGGTGTTATACTATTACACCTTTTAAAAAACTTCGTCCAAAAGTTCAAAATAAAAAAGGTCGTGAACAAGCTTGACTAATACACGTCAATTCAATCTCCTTTGGAAGTATAACCGACTTAATGTGATGTCATACATAAACAAAAACTATACCATGGAGTTTATATAGTACCCTTTGGGGTATTTTTGAAGATTTCTGAATATGAAGAGTATTTTTTTTATTCCTTCAATTTAAAGGTAATCGCAGTAAATACCTCTCAAACCAATAAGATCTAGTGGCCTTTCAAGTCAATAAATTTTCTTGTGATAAACTCGACATCTACTTTGGCCTTTTCTTTTTCCTCTCTCTAATATTAAAAAAAGACTCATATTTGACGATGTTTTTTTCTAACTAAATCCTTTTTGGAGTGGGACGAGCAAAAGACGGAGTAAACCCAAATTTACTCTTTGATCGGCACAAAAGTAATTACAGTTAGACGAGCAAATATGGTTATAGTCCAGATTTTTTACTGTTTGGAACCAAATCTGATCTCAAATCTGGACCAAATCCAATTATGGTGGAGCGCTCGCCTAGCATTACATTATGTTTCGCATTAAGCGTTTAGTTAGCAGTACGTCTTTTGTTAGGCGTTGCGGTGGAGTACGTAACTCAAGATCACACATGTTGTAGGCGTTAATATAAGAGCACGCCCCACTGGATGTTAACTTATCCGAACTCTTGGCTTGAGGCGTTGACAAAATGTACGCTTGTGTTGGGCGTTAATTTACGCAAACGCCTGGACTCTAACATCAGTTATCTCAGACGTTACTCAACTCGTACGCCCCACCATGCGTAGAGATATGCACACGCCTGCCATTTAGGCATACAATTATAGGAACGTCTGTCTGCAAGCGTTTATGCAGGCGTACGTCTCTGTCTGAGCGTTGATCAAGCGTCCGCCTAAACCAAGCGTTTCAGTACGCAACCGCTCAACGAACAGACGTCTCTCTATACATGCGCCCAATTTCAGGCGAAAATTATGTTAACGCCTGACCAAATTATATTCGTCCACTACTGCGTATAAAATGACTATAACCAAAAAAAATTTGTTTTTACTCTTTGGTTATCCTCTTTGATCATCGGATGACTATGGATGCTTTCAGGGGATAAACAAAGAACATGATAAAGTAAAGAGTTATGTGACATGGGTGGATTTAACTAGGGATATATAACACGATATATTTTTTTTAATCTTGTATGATTTTCATGGAGGTAAATAAGAAGTTTTATTAGATTTGTGGGTTCTATATTTTCAGAAGGAATAAATGTTATTGTTTTCGTTATTGGCTTTTCAACTATATATTTTTTAATTCCTTTGATTTGAGTGTACACCATATTTTACCTTTTTTTTACAGATATAACGATTTTAACTCTTTTGTTATTATTGTGTTTTTTTCTTCTTAATATCTGAAATCGTAGGAGTTCCCATTTTTTGAAAAACTCTTTATGGAAGTACACGTGTGTGTTATGATTTAAAATTAGAAATTTACCAATTCATCATTTTTACTTTCCCTATTCCCAAATTATGTGATGGTTCTTCTTGAATAAGAACATTAGACCTTGTCCGCACACTCTTATCACCTTATTACAAAAACGTGAGTTTTCCTTTATGTTTTTTGAGTTTATAAGAAAAAAAAAATTTTAAGAAAGAAAACAAATGTATGATCATCCTTTGTTAACTATAAATATGGATCCGAACAAAAATAAAATATAAATATCATATTCTTTTGTCGTGGAAGAATGATTGTAAAAAAGATTTAACTCGGTTGTTTGTTTTTAGGACGATACAATATCAAAAACTGTTAGCACAATCATATCTAGAGCCATAAAACATCTTGCTAGGCCGCTTAGCCCTAATATTTTTGTCTCGTTTTTATAATTATTTACGGGCGAATCTCAACAATTATTGGAACAAAAATATTATCACAAGCAATGACGGTTAGCTACCACAACTCATCTGTGGCGACAATTTTTTTTCCATGTGGACAATAAAGCTTCAGTGGACGTGGCAGAAGGACAAGTGAGTTCTATGCACGCGAAGGATAGCAATTATTTATTTTGTTGCAATTTCTTAGTTTTAATCGTGGTAGTTTTTGCTTGGATATTGCGGGAAACATTGTTCCAGTGTTTCGATTTTTTATTCTAATAAAAATCTACTGTGCATGTTTGTATCATTTCAGTCTACCGAGAGAAGGACGGTTAGGTATAAGACAGTCACGCGTAGGACAACCTTATTATTGATCACCACGGTATCCTAGGCTTTTAGAGCATCCACAATCACACGATTATACCCAAAGATCAAAGATTAAATTTTTTGATCTTTGATCTGGGTCAAAAACAGCGGTGAATGATCAAGCGAGGCCGTAGAGTACCGTTTGTAGGTAAGCGAAAGAGCACGATATCGCTTGTAAAGACGGACGAAATACTAATACTTCGCCTGGTACAAGCGGGATAGTGGCTTTCCGCCTGAGAAACAAACATACAGGCGAAATCTCAACACCCTGCCCACTCCCCAAGCGAAATTTTAGTATCCCGCTTTTATAAGCGAAGTACCAGAATAGCGCCTGTGAATTGTGCGAAGTAAGTGTGCGAAAAAAAAACTGGGCGAGATGCTGTAGTAACGCTTGAACTCAAGCGAGATGCTGGAGTTGCGCCGTCTTCAGCGTGCGAATTAGGTGTGGGGGGGAAAAGGCCGGGCGAGCTACTGGAGTCCCGCTTGGATTTAGGCGAGACTCCAAGATCTCGCCTGTCCCCTTCCCCCATTTATAACCGTAAACTCTCTATTTCTTTTTTCCATCTTCACCTCCTGTTCATTTCCCCCATTCGAAACCCTAGCCGCTCGCCTCCCACACCCCCATTTTTCCAACACTTCCATCCTTTGACGAGAACCCAAAGCTTCGTTTCTCATTTTGTTACTTCGGTCAAACATATTCCAAGCGAAATCAAGGTATATCTTCTACAAACTAAAATTGAATTTACTTGTTTTAAATTGCATATTTACTTGTTTTGATTTGATATGCAATTTAGATGATGTTGTGGTTAAATTAGTTGTATATGTTGTTTAATTACCATATTATAAACCCATTATTGAATTATAAATTTGTGTTCTAATAATAAAATTTGGATTTTAATTAGGGTTTTTGTGCATGTTATCAATTAGGTTTAAAAATTTGTTTATATTTGTTAAATTGAACATATAATAGAAATTCTTGTTGTTTAATTTTAGTGGGTTTATGTTTAATTTTAGGTTGAATGTAGTATGTTGTGTAGAAATTAAAGGAATTAATTTTGATTTAATTTTAAAATAATGTGTATGGATATATTTGAAATTGTGTATTTTGTCATAGGGTTTATGATAAATATTATAAATTGGGTATACTATTATTGATGATTATTTGTTGTTGCATGTATATAATTTATTAATTGGTTGTTTAAATTTAATTGGTTGTGGTTAAATTGTCGATATGTATCGAATTGCTATTTTATGTAGATTCTGAAGATGAATTTCGATGATATGTATCGAATAGTTAGAGTGCCAGGACATCCACATGGGTTGAGTCAGCTCATCAGGATAGAACCTGAAGATGGTGGAGTAGTTGATCCAACAAGGGGGGTTGAAACGGGGGAAAGGGTAGTTCAACCATCAGTGGTTGACAATCGAATGTTAGCGATAAAGGATAGAACCGATTTGTTGGTTAGGAGACTGACTCGTTCGATTGAGTCTAGGGAGGTGATGAGCATAGAAGAACAACAAAGAGTTCGAATAGTGCTACATGAGATAACAACCCTTTGTTCTGGTGAAAATTAAGATTGCTAGAACAAACTAAATTTGGTAGTTATGGTTTTGAACTTTATGGTGTGTCCCTTTATCTTTCAAAGTGTTGAACTTTATGGTGTTGAACCTTTTTAGTTCTTTTAATTTACTTCTGTGGTTAAACTTGTACGGATACCAAATGTAGTTGGCAAGTTATTTATCAATTCATCTCAATGCGTTGTCAAGTTATTTATCAATTCATCTTAATTTATTTTGAATTATTATGTAGTCATTCTATTATCATTTCATCGCAATGCCTTGTCAAGGGAAAGCAAAATATCTCTGACCAAGTTAAATATTATTAATATTATTTAGTTAGTCTATTTTTATTTCATCTAATGTTATAAATTGCTAGACATCTCATGTTTAATTTTAGTGGGTGGGTTTATGTTTAATTTATGGTTGAATGTAGTATGTTGTGTACAAATGAAAGGAATTAATTTTGATTTAATTTAAAAACAAATGTGTATGGTAGTATTTGCAATTGGGTAGTTTGAATGAGATTGGTTATAATTGGTGACATTGTTGTATTTTGATAATGGTATATGTATTTTTCGAATGTCTGATGTATAATTGTTGGTACAAATGTGTATGGAAATAGACAATTACATTCAAATTTAGTTGGTGTTAAATTAATTATAATTGTTTAAGCATTGTGGTGAATTATAATTAATATTGACAATGTTCTATTATTTATTTGGACAGATGTCTAGCAATGTTGTTTCGAGATGGGTAGGTAGAAAGAAGAAAAGCAAAAAAGCTAAAATCGCAACTGATTCTGAACCTGAATCCATGGTCCCCGAGTCGGTAGATGTCCCGGGGTTGGAACACTATAACGTTGTTGAAGATACGGAGGAACACGTTTCGACAAATATTACATATTCCTCCGACGCCAACTTCAGGTTTGACCATCATGGCTCTCTCAAATCAGTTATACAGATGTACAAGAAAATCACTAAAGAGTGTAATAGGGTCCAATATATAATAGAAAGGGGAGGTTGGGGCAGATTACTATCCCTACCTTTAGTAGATTCATCCCACGCTCTTATTGATTATATTATCGAGCGGTTTTGGGATACAACAAACACATTTCACTTTTTTTTTGGAGAGCTTGGGTTCACTCCCCTCGATTGGGTTATGTTGACCGGGCTTAGTATCGGTGTCGGGAGATCTGTTCCTTATGACCCAGCTAAGTACAAATTTGAGTATGTTCGTGACAATATCTTTCCTGAACTGAAAGATAATGCGGTATGCAAAAGAGAAGGTGTTCCCCAACAGTGGGTTTCGGATGCCATCACTCTCAAGTTTTTGACCACCTATTTTGATAAAGATACATTGCACGCGGCGAACGATGATAGTGTTCTTGCTGATAGAGTAGCGAGGGCGTTCTATATGTATGTTCTGGGGAATTTCTTTTTCCCAAATGCAAAAACCTACATTGATGCAGGATGGTTGGATGCCTTTGATAATCTAAATGAAGTTGATCAATACGACTGGGGTGGTCCTGCATTATCAAAATTGTATTCGGGTCTTGCCACGGCTTCAAGGGGACAAAAATCAGTATCCGGGCCGTTCCAAATTTTGGAGGTAATTTAATTAACCTTATTCAAAATTTTATAGTCGAAATATTTAATTGTTATGTTGTTAAATCATTTTTAAAAAAAATTTATTGTAGTTTTGGGGCTACGAATATCTGGGGATATGTCGTCCAAATATCCCTTCGGCTGAAAGTGAACATGAATGGCCTAGATGTCGTAGGTGGGTTGCCTCCCGGAAGAAGGGTGTTGACATAGTGAAGACAAGGACTAAACTGAACCAGTTATCCGTAGACGCCGTGACGTGGCAACCATGGGTTACTGCAATTAACTACATACCAGAAGATATTGCCCGCAAAGCAATAGAACTTTCTGGACAACGAATAACGTTCACCTGGCTTTGCACTGTATGTTTCCTAGTCCTTTTCTTATACTCAATTTTTTTCAAACTCGTATTGTTCTGAATGGGTAGGTATTCATTTATTTTTATTTTATTGGATAAAGCACAATATGTATCTCGGAGATCGCTGTTGGAGGCAGAACAACCCAACTTGGGGTATTCCTGCAAAACCCCCTGCTTGCATCTCCAACTTTGTAGACGACGAGATTGAGGACATGACACCAATTTCTTGCGTCAATGCAAGTGAATACGTACGTGTCGTGGAGTACGATGTTTATTATGAATATTGGAGACATGTTACCAACCTCTACAAATATGTCGCGCAAGTTGATTGGGAGGTTGAAACGTATGGCTATGCAGGTGACCGTATCAAACACAACATCCCACGGCCTCGTGATCATGTGCCCATTCCTCCCCCCCAACAACTACCATATGTAAGTTATTAACAAAGTTTTGAAAAATTGAATACAGATTACACATTTAAGCTTCTGTGGTTATTCTAAATTATTATCATCGCAGGTGGCGGCTTATGATTTGGTGCAACAGTTTGCAGATTTTACGCAAGAGTTGCGGGATTTTACATTAGCTGAAACCAAAGATCGGATGGACTACATGATTCGCAAAGAAGTGGAGTTCCACCATTTTCGGAATCAATCAGCCGCTCAAATGAGCCTCCTACAAGATCAAAATACGTTGCTGACCAGACAGCTTACCCAGTTTCAAAGTGCAGAACAACCTCTTGGATTCGCCTCATATGCTATGACCACACCTCCGGGACCTTCATCAACAGTTCGACCAACGCAGAACGTCAGACCATCTTTCCCGCCATTTATTCCACCCAGATCAAACTCCGGTTAAACAATAAATTAAAATTTCGAATGACGATGTATTGTACGTGTTCGGTTATTTTTATTGTTGATTTACGGTTATATTAAATGTTACTTTTTAGTATTCCGTTTATGTAGTATGATAATTTGACAGCTCATTACGAAATTTAAATGCCTGTTTTATTACCGTTATGCTACCCTTATGTTACCGTTATGTTACCGTTTTATTACCGTTTTTTTGTCCTTGCATAACGGCTATTTTTTTTGGGTTTATACTACTATAAATAACATTCAATAGCTACACAACTCATTTCATTATTCCCACATTTTATTTTTCAATGTCTGGTTACGAAAATTTTACCCTTAATGCAACCAATTTTACTTTAGATGAAGATTTATCCATATGTCGAAACATAGTGTTACATTATCCAGCAAGGGGTCAACAACGTGATATCAATGGTTGTATGACCATGGAATGGTTGGAACACACACATGCTAACTTTTGCGATGAAACCGGTAATCCCAACAACCGGAACAGAGCAGGCCTTTTTTGTCGATATGTGGAAATTACTAAGGAAGTATTAGAATTTTCTTCTTTAACTGCTAGGGTCAATGAATTTCGTCTTAGGAATGAAACTGATGATGAAGTTGTTGCTCGATCACTACAGGAATGGACAAGATGGAAACGATGTGATTTCCGGTACAAACCTCATTTTGAGATATTAAGGGTAATGGAAGAATTCAACCCTTTTGTGTTGATCTTTGTACCTAGTAGGGCAGCACTTCGTCAACGTCGTCCGACAAGCCAATCCTTTCGGTTTCACTAAAAGGTTTATTTCTTAAAATATTCCTCTGTATCGGGAGTTTATTTTTCTTTACCTTTCATGTATTTTTTTTCTGATTTAATAAAAGTATTGTATTACCTTAAGTTATTGTTCATTTAACGACGATTCAGGGGATATTATGAGGTCATTAGCATTTTAAAAATTGAAACTCTAAAAATAAATAACCGTTGAACTTTAACTTCAATTGATAATTTTAGGAGTTACTTGCGATTACATTTTGGATTTCATGAACTCATAGCTTGCTACAAATATGAATTCTTCCCCCTTTTCCTGAAAGTAGTGCATTTTAGAAATTTCCTCCTACACAAGGGAAGAAACAGTTATATAATTTGTTATTTGTAATTGTTGTTAATGAAAGAATACACAACTTTTGTAATGGTATGGATACTTACAAATTGTTGGATCGATAATCCTAAATGGGTGTCGTTAAAGATGCGTTGTTGTATAGATACATAATCATCTATTCCCTTTCGAATAACTTGGTATCTATCATAAATCTGTACAATAGATCTTTGGTTTGAATTTCCATATTCCTCACCAAAATGTCTGTAGATCCTCACCCATACAGTTTCTGGATGAACAATTCCTACTATAACATCTTCACGTAAGGTTTCGTAATACCAGGATTTTGTTATAGCCAAGTCTTCGTCTGAATGAAATGTTGACATGGGTGTACGTAAGTTATAAAGTTAACAAAGAAGGTGTTGGGATTAAATACAGAAAAATAATATTTTTAATTACATTGGCTTGTCAAGTTATATTAAATGTGTCTGAAAAATCTGAAAAATAATCCTTTAATTGAAATGAGGTCGGTGTATTGTCAATTCATGTCATTGGCTTGTCAACTTATATAAAATATCTCTGACATATCTGAAATTTTAGTCTTTTAATTGAAATGTGGTTGGTGTATTGTCAATTCATGTCATTGGCTTGTCAAGTTATATAAAATATCCCTGACACCTTTGAAAAATAATCTTTTAATTGAAATGTGGTCGTTGTATTGTCAATTCATGTCATTGGCTTGTCAAGTTATATAAAATATCTCTGACATATCTGAAATTTTAGTCTTTTAATTGAAATGTGGTCGGTGTATTGTCAATTCATGTCATTGGCTT
>JAJJMC010002939.1:8845556-8886608 GCA_023531435.1 Papaver californicum
TTTAATTGAAATGTGGTCGGTGTATTGTCAATTCATGTCATTGGCTTGTCAAGTTATATAAAATATCTCTGACAAATCGGAAATTTTAGTCGTTTAATTGAAATGTGGTCGTTGTATTGTCAATTCATGTCATTGGCTTGTCAAGTTTTATAAAATATCTCTGACAAATCAGAAAAAAGATTCTTTGCAATGAAAAATGTGGTCGGTGTATTGTCAATTCATGTCATTGCCTTGTCAAGTTACATAAAATATCTTTGACATAAAAATAAATTGTGTTTAAAATTCTCCCTTTTTTATTATAAATAACCACACTAGGTTGTCAATCAATACAAACCGAGTTTTATAATCATCTCTTGCTCCTTAAAAAATCCAGGACATAACAAAATGGCAAACTATGTAAATCATATAGACAAGTATGGTTCCTCTTCTAGTTATCCTCACTATGTTTCTTATACTTCTTCTTCTTCTGGTTCATTAAACGATGATGATAACACAAGTTACTACTCATCCGATGAAAGTTCACTTGAAGCGAACAGTAATAACCTAGCAGTTACTGCTGGTTTAATGTTGTCAACTATGAACCCTCCACATACACGTATAAAAATACCAAGACAACGTGATGTAGGTGCTAAAGGTCTATGGAGAGACTATTTCTGCAGCAACCCGACATTTCCCCCCAATTTATTCCGAAGAAGATTCAGAATGCGTCGACAATTATTCAACCGTATTTTGGGTGATGTTGTGGCTGCAAATAGTTATTTTGTGCAAAAAATAGATGCTTGTGGTGTTCCAGGATTAACCCCGCACCAAAAAATTACTGCAGCTATTCGTATGTTAGCTTACGGATGTGCGGCCGATGCAATCGATGAGTATTTACGTATTGGGGAAACTACAGTTTTGGAAGCAACTCGTAGATTTTGCAGGGTGATAGTCCAATTGTACGAGGAAGAATATTTGCGGACACCAACTAAGTGTGATGTTCAACTCCTTCTTGATGAAAACCAAAAAAGGGGATTTCCAGGGATGCTTGGTAGTGTTGATTGCATGCATTGGAAATGGGACAAATGCCCATCGGCGGAATCCGGTGCTTATACCGCCTACAAGGGTAGCGAAAGTATTATCCTTGAGGCAGTTGTATCGTATGATCTTTGGTTTTGGCACGCATTTTTTGGTATGCCGGGTTCAAACAATGATATCAATGTGATGAACCGTTCTTATATCTTCAAAAAGCTTATCAACGGTAAAGCACCGGCAGTAAACTTTTCAGTCAATGGAAATCAATATAATATGGGGTATTATCTTGGGGATGAAATATACCCAGACACATCAACTATTGTAACTACCATTAAACATCCAGACTCCCAAAAGAAACAGAAATTTTCTGCGATGCAGGAAGGTTGTCGAAAAGATGTAGAACGGGGTTTCGGGGTACTACAAAATCAATTTGCAATCATCAAACAACCCGCACGTATGTGGAATCCGGACATGTTAGCGTATATAATGAAAACAGTCATTATTCTACATAATATGATAGTGGAGGATGAACGTATTCCCGGTGATTGGCCGCATGACTATGAGCAACGCAGTCACGGTGCTCCGGTTGTTATTTCAAGGGACAACACTGCTCAACTTTCTAGAATGATGAAGGACCAACGCAGACGTGCAGTATTCGATAAACAAACCGGGGTTCGTTTGAGAAATGACCTGATCGAACATATATGGTCATCTGTTGGGGAAGAGTGAACTTTTATATGGGCTTTGGGGGTAAATGTGTTGTTAGTGGACCCGTGGTTAAAGCGGAAGATATCTTATCTTTACTTATTTTAGTCGCGTTATATTTTAATTGTTCTTCGACTCCACCTAGTATTAGAAGTAATTTTAAAAATTAATTCTAAATTAAATTTTTATTTTAAATTAGGATTCGTTAAAAACATAAAAATCCATTGGTTAAAAAATATACTAAAAATTCTTAATAAATTGATCAAAATTAAAACTCAATATGACACTGGTAAATAATAATCCGGACGTTATGATTGGTTTAATCTTTTCCTCAAAATTTCTCCCTTCCTCAGTTCGATGTACTGTCTCGATACATCATCCATTTGGGAGATATCCATCGTCATTATACGAAATTCCTCTTCTGCTTCTTGCCTAGCTTGTATTGCCGTAAACTTTGCATTTGAATCAGCTAATTTAGCTTCAAACTTTGCTTTATCATTAGCTAATTTTGCTGCAAACTCAGCTTCTCTTTGTGCAATCTTCATATCTCTTTGTTCGGTACATTTGGCGTTGAAGCTTTGTTGCTCTCTATAAATATTTTCCATCATTTGTTGTTGTTCACCAAATCTTGCTTTCCCTTTTGTCTTCTGTTGTTTCGCCTCTTTTTTCCCCATTGGACGGATTATTGTGTTGGGGATATCTCCAAGGTCTTCAAAGGCGCTGGGACCATCAAGGCTTAAGTCTGCTGTGTCCTGTACGTCCTGAGATTCGTTGTCGTAATCAGACTCTCCTTGTGATGAATCAAAAACAGATGTTGACCTTCTAGAATATTTAATATTATCTAACATAACTGTGTAGCAATCTTCATGTTTAAAACTTCGACCAGTTGCTTCCTTGAAAAGCCTACGTACTTCTGCAAACTGGTGTTTCAATACAATGTTGTTAAAGGATATACAATCAAATAGATTCATGTAATAAGCATAAATAAACGAGTTGTTACCTTATTTTCGGGGCCCCATCCAGTATGATGTTCCCTTTCAACTTCACCCTCCTTTGCAGACATAAGCGCGACATCCTTACTTATAATTTGAAATCGTTTCTGAAGGGAGGTCCAACTTCGTTCTGGCATAGAAGGTATAACTTCTTTCATCCGACATAGTATACGTGACCATAATTTTTCTTCACATTGATCAGTACCAATGCTACAATCTTGAGAAATAGACAAATGAATCGTACACATGGTAACATCTTCGAAAGACGAAAAATTTGGACCTCGGGGTTTTGATGGCGCCATTTTACTAATCTAATTCAAAACTTATGAAATAAGAACTAACTTTTGAATTTTCAACTCTACACAATGTATGAGTTTAGTAAAATGCCATTGGTTTAGTATCACATATATATAGGGTAAATATATAGCCGTTAAACGGTAACATATCAACGATAACATATCAACGGTCAAAAATTAACGGTCAAATACAAGCGGACCGTTGGGATCGCGCCCAGCTCCTAGCGGAGCCTTGGCCCCTCGCCCAGACACAAGCGGTCCCTTGGGGTCTCGCATGTCTCTCCCACCACAAGCGATATCCCAATTTACCGCCCAACCCAAGCGGAGACTTGGCCCCTCGCCCAACTCCAACGTTGCCTTGGGACCTCGCCCAACTCCAAGCGGACCCTTGGAGTGCCGCCCAGGTCCAAGCGAAGTCACTGAATCTCGTCCGTGTATTGAAATTTTAGGCGAAATCTCTGCTTTTCGCTTATGAGTGGGCGAGCTTTTAGTTACTCGTCTGGTGGAGCGAAAGTTTAGCGTATCGCTTGAGCTGGCGAAATGTCAACCCTTCGCCCGTGTTTTTAAGCGAGATGCTGGTCCGTCGTCTGTTCACAAGCGAGGGAGTAGAGTTTTGCTCGACTATAACTTTTGATCGTTGATCAGCGACTTCTTTTAATCCTGAACAGTGATTTTCAACGATTATAAATCAAATTTAATCGCACCGCTGCGGTTGATTTTCAACGATCATCGATCAAATTAAATCTTTGATCTTTAATTTGATCGATGATTGTGGATGCTCTTAGGATATGTTTTGTTTGCTATTGGCATAATATAGAAGAATAAGATAAACAATTGGTTCAACAAATAAAAAAAGAAAAGAAGATAACGAATGTGAGTTTTAAGAAGAAAAATATACCCTGTAACTAAACAGTAAACAACCAAAAGCTAAAGGATCAGTGGCCAGTAGACACAGCTTTAGATTTTCAAAGGCCTAGTCAGTAATCCTCCCGAAACGTTGCTTTCCAATAGGAGCTCAGCCTACTAGTATCTTTTGCTTTGCTTTTCCTCCGAATAAAGATTTCATTTCTGAACGTTGGAAGATACAGACCGTCCATTACATTTTTCATATAGACGGCACACGGCATATCCAAGTCATTGATCCTCGTGAAACATTAGTGCTTTACTAGTTTCCCTTTCTCTTTACACGAGACGAGACTCCGTTAATAAATTATTAAACCATCTACACCGTCCGTCAAAATTCAATTTAAACAGCACACTCATACCCAAGTCATCAATCCGCATGAAGCGTTCATCAAGACGGCACAAAAGAAATCCAAGTCACCAATCCTCTTGAGTCAATTTCCACCAATAGCATCCATTTTCCTCCTCCTATATAAACTTCTTCCCCTTCATCATCAATCTCCACCATTACCACGCACTGAAGTTTAAACAGCTTCTCACCCTCACCAATTAATTTCCCACAAGAACAATTCAAGTTTCAGATATGGCACCAAAAGCAGCAGAGAAAAAGCCAGCAGAGAAAAAACCAGCAGAAAAAAAGCCAGCAGAGGAGAAGAAATCAGTAGCAGCAGAAAAGAAACCTAGAGCAGAGAAGAAATTTCCAACAAAGGAAAGTGGAGCTGGAGATGGTAAAAGGAAGAAGAAGATGAAGAAATCAGTGGAAACTTACAAGATCTACATCTTCAAAGTTTTGAAACAAGTTCATCCTGATATTGGTATTTCAAGTAAAGCTATGGGTATTATGAACAGTTTTATTAATGATATCTTTGAGAAATTAGCTAACGAATCTTCAAAATTAGCTAGGTATAATAAGAAACCTACTGTTACTTCTCGTGAGATTCAGACTTCTGTTCGTCTTGTGCTTCCTGGTGAATTAGCTAAACATGCTGTTTCTGAAGGTACTAAAGCTGTTACTAAGTTTACCAGCAACTAGATTATTGGATCCGTTCACTACTGCAACAATATATGTAATTTCAGAGTCTAATCTCGTGTTCCAGTTACTGTTAGTTTTTGTTAATGTTCAAATGTCTGATCTTATTATCAGATCTGGGATCTTTTTGATGTATATGGTTGGTTATGAACAGTTATCAATGAAATATGTTCCTTTTGAATAACTTCTGTTTCTCTGAGTTGATTTTCAATTTCAAATCGATGATTTTCGTTCAAAATTCGATAGACAAATAAATTATTTTGGCGCGTTTTCCCCAAATTTCATTTTAGATTTCAAAGTTTAATATGTTCAGGTTTTTTTAAAAAAATTTCGTTTGTCAGTACTTTGCTAGATGTTAGTGTGTGAGGAGTGTTACTAAGATATCCAGATGCAACTATGCAAATGTAAGAAGTGTAATAAAAAATGAATGAAATTGAACCTTCTGAAACATTTCTTTCACTACTTTTGTCATCCCATGTGCATTGTTCTCTGCAGTATATGTAATGCTGCAATTGAAATTAGAATTATACTCTCCAATGGACATCACCGCCTGAAACAATAGTCATATTGTTGGCTTCCTCCAATGAAAACATATTGTTTTTAACCAAGCAATTGAGTTTGAACTCCTCATGCATAAGGAGACAGAAATGAGTCGATTATAATGACAGACATGGGCATGAGTCAAACTCATTTGTTTCAGTATTTAAGGTGGCAAACTTCCGGATAGATAGAGAGAGAGTTTATCTCTCAACATGGAGGCTTTCTTGTCGACAGAATCACATATCTGTTGCCTGTAACCTGGATCATGGTGGTGAGTTAAAGGCATTTCATCTTGTACTTCATCTTCCATATCGATCACAATATTATGAAGCAAGCAACAGACAAGAATTATTCTTGGCAATCTATTTGTATCAGGTCTCCACATTGTACCTTGAAGGATCCCCCACATTTCCTTTAGCCTTGCTAGTGCTCTCTGTGCAACCATTCTGGTTGCAAAATGCCGCTTGTTGAATTCTGACATAGACTCTGACAGATGTTTACCTGGATAAGGTGTGACAAGCCAGGGTAATAGAGGAAAACCCATGTCCCCGATTATATATTCTCTCAATTCTGAACCTTTGCAAAGCTGTATTTTCTTCCCACTTAGTCTATTCCCCTTTTCACAAAGATTGAAGAAGCCTGAACTTCGGAGAGCTGACGATTCGTTTACACTTCCTGGCCATCCAGTGACTATGTCTTTAAACCTCATATCTGGATCAACAATGGCTTGTAAAATCATGCTGTGATTATTTTCGCTATCATACCAAACATCATTTGTGTTATCCACTGTAGGCAAACACATCGCAATATGGGTGGTATCAATTGCACCGCAACAATTGGGAAGGCCTCGCATTTTCTCAAACTTGGATTTTACCTCTGTCATTTCTGCTTCTGTAGAGGGCCATTTTAGGTGACGGAGTCCTCTTTTTTCCATAGACTCAATAAAACGCCAGGTTATTTGTGAAACACTAGATTGGTTTATCCCAAATGTCTCACCTATAATTACTAATGACTCTCCTGAGCCTAACCTTCTTAGAGCGACTGCTACTTGGTCGTTTAAACCCAAAGACTTACCATTTGTGGCTGAGACTGGTGATGATTTTATCATATCCTCCTTCACAAGTGAGCAAATGTAGTTGAAGGTTTTTCTTGAGATCTTGAAAACAGATTCAAACTTTTTCGAATTCTTCAATCGAGACAAAGGCCCTGCAAAAGGGAGGGAAAATGTTAGCAACCAGTCCTAGTATGAACCGTCTGGGCCTTCGATATATTTTTTCTCTATTCAGATAACTCCAAGTAAGTATCCTGCTATTTGGTATCAATTCTGTAATAAGAAGACATTTGTTTCAAGAAATGAAGAAATTATTAGTTACGGAACAGAACTTGCTAACCATCCAGTGAGGTTCTACAAGGATACACAATTTTTATATGCTTCGTCTCCTTGGGATTTCATGGATCCTGGAATTTAGACTGTTGAGCACTCTTGAACTAATCTAACTCTTCAAAACAAATTATACTCGCCTGGAAGAGACCATTAAATTAAAACAATCCACAACACTATCTAATTTCTGGAAAACATGATGCTTTTAACATGATATATACTGCACTACTAGTATTTTTAAATCAATTCCCAACTAAGTAGATCTCATTTCTTGTCAGAAACTGTAATTTGATTCACAGCAAATTAATGTTAGGCTTAGGCTCTGAGATACCACTTCTAAAATCAAGGTGTTCCATGTATTATAGAAGAACAGCGATGCACTTGAATGTCAGATGAGTGGAACCTATTGGTTTCTGAAGTAACTACAGAAGTCTCAATTTAGTAATTTACCATCTAGATAGGTCTGCGAGCCGGCGGAATATATCAGTGGGCGGAGATTAGATTGCATTTGGGTTCGAAATTGGACCATCACAGAAAATAGTGGAAAACTGAGCAAAGGATCAGAGATGGAGATAATGTAGGTCATTCAAATGTGCATTATGCACAAACTGTATATACCACTGATACTGAATTTATGGCGCCACAAGAGTGATATGATAGGCTCCTATTATTTATTCAGCCACACTACATTCTCACAATTCAAAAAGCTATCATTTTAGTTTGGAAGAAGGTGAGAATAAATGGCAAGTAGGAAGAAAAAGGAGTAATGACCCACATAGAGGCGATTATGGTGATGTGACCTCTGGAGGAGAACACCTCAATAAGCTAATGTGACCAGGGTAAGGGTAAAGATGATTCACCCAATCATCGCCTAAGTCATCATTCAATTAGGCTAGAGTTGCTCGATAACATTGTTATGCGATAAATTGGCATAAGGTTGTAGTATCCACAGTAAGGGCTAGAGGTTCATATTTGTCTCGAGATATTGACAACGTTGGCATCCAGTACGAGGGCCAATTAGTCTAGTGAGCAAGTTCAGCATTTTGTGCACAAGCTGGAATGAGTAAACTACACCCTACACTAATGAGGAGAAGTCAAATCCATTTTCCGGCATGTTATCTGTACACATTTGTCAAAAGGTGCACTGCAAAGTTTCACTACATATGCTGGAAAGCAAAAAGTGGGAACCTAGCATATGAGCATTGTTAAATTTATCTGCGATAGCATGGATAACACATAGTAACAAGTCCCTAAGAGAAAATTCAAAACAATGATAGAAGACATCTGGTGAAAGTGATATCACCGAAAGAATAAAATAACTATGAAAATTAAACTTCTTGATCCTTTCCAAAGAATGTTGATTATGCATGTCTTAGAATAGCTTATTCCAATTCTCAAGCGGAGCGTGAGAGATATTAAATCTGTCTCTTCTGTGCTACCTACAAGCTACTGCTAGGAAACTTTGCCCTCCATATTCACTTTGAGTATCGGAAGCTTGGATATCTCAAACCTACTGCAGATCTGACTTCAATGAAGAGGTTAAGTCCTGGAGGAAACCTACAGTGGGTCTTAACATTCTCGCACTATGAACTATTGATGGGGTAAATACCTATAGATTATCTGCAATTCCTACTCTGTGTTAAGACACAACACCATCTATAACACCTACTTCTCCCAATGCTTGGTCAGGAATACTCAAACATTCATCCCGCTATGAGCTGACATGAAAGTTGACCTAAAACTGTGTTTTTTAGTGATACATTCGCAACACAAAAACAAATCACACCTAAAATGTGGTATTTTTTTCCACTCAAAAGTGATAGATAGAGCTCAGACTGTAAAGTCGAACACCCCAAGGGAATATGGGAAGTCAAAGTGAATCATTACTTACAAGTTACAACCAAACACTGTACAATCACTAACGTTTCACCCCTACACAAACCTCCAGTTACGAACAATCTGAGCTAAGTCCTAAAACCACTATGTTCTTTTTTCATAAATCGATCGATACAAGCTAATAAATAGGTAACACAAATCACCGTTATACTTTAACACGAATGTTCAACAAGTAACAATGGACATCAATCACAGTAACAAATCGTGCCTATATACCCATTACTGGAATGTTCAAGAATATATTATCCAGATCCATTCAATATACAACCTCAATAGACTCTAATCTGGTTACCCAGTATAACTATGTTTATGTTAAATCACTACAAACCAAAAAGAGAATACCTAAAACACAACAACCACGAACAACATTCAAAATACATAAATCAAAAACATAAAATAAAATACATACATCAAATGGTAAAATAAGAACATAGATGAAAAACCCATACCAGTAATCCTTCTAGAAAACTCATCCCACCAATCTTTAGGATGTTCATCTTTCTCTGATGAAGTTGAAGGACCACCACCACCACCACCACTTCTATCGAACTTCTTCTCTACTATTTTCCTTTTCCTCTTCTGCCCTCTAATGGGTCCCATTAAATCTGAGTAGAAAAACCAAATCAGATTTAAACCTTTAAGACTTACCACTCCAGAATAGAGTCAAGGAATTTGTAGTTGTTGCTGAGAGAAAACCCAGATTCCAAAAACAAAACAAGAAAAAGAAGTGCATGAAATAAACCAAAATGATAGATGTATATATATATCGATAGATGTTACGGGGCTGTGATGGGTATCTCAAAGAAAACATGCAAGAAAAGTTTTTATGGTGTTGGAATGGTAGAGTGTTTTAGATTTTGATGGTGGTGATGTTGTGTTTATTTACTAAACCATGCAAAGGAAAAGACAAAAAAGGAACCAAGAATAAGTAAGATTTGAAAAGAGGTTTTGAGTCTCAAGAAGTGAATAAGTCTAAGCAAAAATATAAGGAGTGTTTGTTTATACAGACAACAATGTAGATGTAGAACGAAAATTAAGAGTCATATACGTTGTTTCTTGCACACCTCTCTTTTTTGGGCTACTTTTATTCCCGTTTATACTTTATGGCAAGTGAATTTCGTATGAGTTAGGATATGGCCTGTTAAAGAACAAAATCCCGATTTCATTCCAAAAAAAATATCTCTACAATTTAATTATTTTTTTCCCTTTTTATTTTACCATAGACATTTTTCAGCGCATGCATCGACAACATAGAGTTAATTCAAGATCATCTAGAATATCAGAATTACTGAACTTCTTGTTTTTAATCTACACATTGAATTAAGGTATCAGAATTACTGATCTTCTAAACTTATTTATAATTCGGTTACATCCTTGGTATAAGGATAATGGTTTCCACCAAAGATCCAGTGATGAGATCGTTTTATTTTATACTATTTATGTTCCAAAAAAAAGTTTTAGATTAAAAAAATGAATAAATGATAGTTAATATTTTTTTTTTGATATCGAAGGAGTATGAAATTGGCAGCCCCATCCCCATACAAATTTGGTGCTTGTAGCACTGATGTTGTTTCATGTGGTTAGAAAGATTTATGTGAGAGTGGTGAGAACCTTCCTGGACCAGGTCAGTTATCTATGATCTTAACTATACGTGGGATTGGTTGATTTCATCAATGCGTATAGTGGGTTCATTTTATAAGTTTATAGAGTTTCCACATGGACATCTTTGCAAGGTAGTGTAGTGTGTATTTTGATACAGATCCAATGGCTCTAGGGGTTGTAAACAAAGGCATATCCGCATATGTATAGTAGAGTAATGCTAGTATTTGAACAATGACATTTATGTCATTTATCAGCTTGGTGCTGGCACCGGTATCAAGTAAGACAACTAGTAGTATTTCCACCAACCGGTAGTGGTAGGTCTATTTTTAGGGCAAGGTGGATTATCTATGAACATGTGAGCAATGCTGTTTACATGTATTCATGATACGTACAACATGAGATCTTCGTTCTACGCAAAAGCTGGAAAAATTACAGTAAAACCTCTATAAATTAATACTCGATAAATTAATAACCTCGATAAAATTAATAATTTGTTCAGTCCCAACTTGGGACCAGTATAAAATTGGACCCCAATCGATAAAATAATAAGATAATAATTTTTTTGAAATCCCAGTGTATATATTGGTCCCAATGAAACTATAAATTAATAATTACTAAAAGATTCCAAATTCTAAGATTGTCTAGTAAAAAATGAATCTATAGTCATTTGTTTTTTGTTGAACTTCAAATCTATATTGAGTTCATCTTTAAATCTCCTCATTGCACTTAAGAGTTGGGGCATTGTCTTCTCGTGTTGCAACAAAAAGTTGTGAAGAGTTGTTGCCGCTTGCAATGCTTCTTTCCGAGTGACCGGTTCCAAAGCTATTGAATCATCCTCAACTTCGTCATCGACCGGATTTTGAATGGTATCCGCCACAATTTCTTCAATGCTTTGAACCTCGTAACATTCATTATTTTCACCAGGATAATCTAGCAAGTGATTCACATCCATTTTGTGCCGATAATGCATACCTGTAATCAAGTTCTCAAGCTCACGAATGTCTTCCCCAGAATTTACATCGTTTAAATCACTTGAGCCGGTTGGATTCGCCGAACGAATTTTACAGTGTTGGAAGGAATTTGCTATGACCTCTTGTTGCACATTTCTCCAAGCTGAGACGACAAAATTGATAGCATCTAAAACATTAATCTTTTCCGGAGAAGAAATGTCCAACTCATAACCTTCCAAAATCTTACGGTAAAACCTTTTACGGTAGTACATTTTAAAGGCTCTAATTATCCCAGCATCACATGGTTGAATTTTTGAAGTCATGTTTGGCGGTAGAAAAAACAACTCAATGTTTTGCAACCCTTGGATATTATTTGAATGGGATGGACAATTATCCACTACCAAGAGAATTTTTCGACCGTGCATTTTTTCATCCAGCCAACGAACATATTCTTCGAAAAGCAACCCAGTCATCCATGCTCTTTTGTTGGCACGGTATTCACAATCTAGGCTAATCATGTTGATATTCTTTAAACAACGTGGCTTTGCATACTTACCAATGATCCATAGAGGAATTTTTTTCGAGCCATCATGCAACAAATAACAATTGTAAGTCTTTCCTTGTCCTGTTTCCTACCTTCAAGTTGTTTTGTTGCAAGTGAATGGTCAGCTTGTAACCTGTAAAACAAACCAGTTTCATCCATATTAAAAACATCTTTCATAGGAAATTGATCAATTTTTTCTCTTATAGACTCCAATTTCTTCTCCATGTCATGTGTGTCGACTGAGCCACTTTCTCTGAAACGGCGATATGATTTGATACCATGCCTTAACTTAAATTTCTCAAGCCATCCTTGTGAAAGTTTATGCTCTGAAGAATCCTGTGGATACAAAAGCTTCAGCGCCTCAACCGCCTTCTCTATGATTAGCTCTCATGTTATATTCACACGCTCTTGATGTTGGAGAAACCATTCATAAACAACTTTCTCCATGTCCAGGTACATGGCTGGTTTGTGACGCTTGGAAGATCCACCTTTGTCAAAGTCAGCTGATAGGAACTCTGATGATCGCTTGAGAGTGTTTGATATTGTTCCTTGACTAACTTTCAAATTGAAAGTTTTGTCAACCCACTGCACCAAATCTTGTTGAGTGCATCCTTGGTGATCTCTCTTATACTCGCATAACAATTTTCGTTGTTGATCGGTCATTGTTGATTTTTGAACACCTTTTAGTTTAGGAGCCATAGTTGATGTGATTTTAAAAATTTTCAATGGACATTTTATAGTGATCAATTTCTAACCATGTTTAATGTACTGCGTTGGTACCATGGACCAACTTTTTGGTACCATGAACTAACTTTTTACTTATTCAAAAACAATGAACTTGACAAACTCAATTAATTTGTGAATGTACATTCATAAAATGTGCCTTGGAACTTGTTTTTGTAATTTATTTTTCATCTCTAACTAATATACATTGTAACTAGTACATTGGACTTGGAAATTTAAAGGTAATACGTAAAACCTTTTTAAATTAATAAATTATTAATTTATCGATATAATAATATCTCGCTAAATTAATAAAATATCTCAGTCCCAACATTATTAATTTATAAAGGTTTTACTGTATAATACTATTTTTTATTTATTTTTAATATGAATGGCAAGTGGATCAGGCTGTTTCAATACTTAAGACTTCTTCAATTTAGTTTTTTATTTTTGAAGTATCTCCAATAGTTGATTTATACATTTTAACGAGTTATATGGATTTTAATATCCAACTGTGTAACTAAAGTTACTTTTAGGTGTTAGAAAATTTAATGTTAGTATTTAATATCCGTTATCATTATCGATCGCCATAACCGTTATAAATAAATTTCAATTTTAATTAATTTATAAATATTTAACGATATCATTTATCGTTACCACATGTCATGTATGTGCAACTTAAAATCTATCAGAAACAATCTAATGACTCATAATAGGTAGAATCCAACGGTCTAGATTATTGTCAGTTACCTGACCGTTGGATCCATAATCAAACCCCTATAGATACATCATTTTATCCATTTTAAGACTCATTTTAGACGACCATTCCACACCATCTGCTGATATATTACAATCCACATATTCAACAAAATAAGAATCTTATTATGGATAAATGAAGAACAAAGCTATTTAAAAAGTAGAGGTAACAAATTGCAACCACAGTTACTCCAAATACCATACATATAATACCTGCAACTTACATTTATAATTAACAAATCTTTAATGCTTGGAGGTGTGTCAAATATGCAATAAAAATGGTCATACAACCTTGATATGTCCATGAAAAAACTCAAAAACTCAAAACATATCATGCAAAGAGTGTGCAAAGAAAATACTAAGCTGTGCATCATGTGACTGTTATGAATGGCTAGTGGTGCATACCAATTTTACATTTGCCAATGGATGCTTCATCCCATTATATGACTCACACGTATGAATGAAGTTGCCTGAAATAAAGGAAACCATTGATCACAATAAAAATCAGCAAAACATACAAGGTTTGTTTGAAAAGTAAGAACATTTATACAACCTGAAATAAAGGAAACCATTGATACATCATTTTACGGACATCACACCAATAATAGTACATTTACAGTGTACTTACGTCACTTTCAAAACCTTAACATGTAATCTACCAGAGATAGAAGAATTCAAAACAAACTTGTCAAGATTACACTGAGCAACTAGCTTATTACAACATCAAATTAAAATAAAAATATGTTCCACTCTAAATCAAATGTAGAGAACTGAATCATCCCTGGAACTGCAAGATTTTATCTCTTTCAACACACACAGTACACAAATTCACATTTATAAAAAGTAGTAGAAGCATAGTATGTGTTAGCAATTGCAAACTAGCTACAGATTTGATCCCTTAAGTCATGGAATCTTGGGGAAACAAACTTAGATTTCAGCCCACGAAAGTCTGATTAAGTTGAAGCATACATGACGACATAAAACTGTAGAAGATATCTACAGGAAGTAAACAAGTAAATCAGAAACACACGTTTTTTTTTGCAGTAAACCTAAGAAAGTAACCCGATATTTATTCCCAAAGCTTTTATCAATGCAACTGAATTATTCTATCAGCTACAAACCAAAGACTCTGACTATGCTGGTACAATAAATTAATGGTAGGGTATCAAGCTAAGCTATCGACACTTCTTCTAAATTGCTTAGCAACAACATAAAATGGCACCAGGCAGAGATAATTAGTAGAAGAAAATACTAATTAAATTCCAAGGTTACCTGATATCACACCTTTATGTGCACATGCATTAAGCAAAGTCACAAATGTTCACCTCTTTGTATAATAACATATAACAATGTGCATATTTCAAATGCTTTCTCTAAACATCCACATTTAAAATATATTTTCAATTTTATAAGCATTACCAAAAACCCCAGTACCCAGTAACCAAACAAAAAGCTTTGTTCATAACTTTTATAGCGTAATCTCTACATTCATAAAATTCACAGAATTTATATTTATCAAACCCAAACTTCAAAAATAAATTTTATTAAAAGCTCAAAGCAGCAACAAAGAGTACAAAGGGCAGCTCAATAAGAGCAAAACAGAAAGACAGAATCCCATATTATTGTTATGGGAACTACTGACATTTAAAGCATGCTAATCTAGTAGTCTTCCTTATCTTGCTTTAAAGACCAAATACCAATATTTACACCATCACAGACACAATTAGTACCAAAAACCACAGATCAACTAGTAGAAGGTACACCTCCTGATATATTCTAACCGATAATGGATGCACATCAGTTTTTTGTTAGGAAACCAACATAAGATTATGGTAGATGTAGTTAACATGCCAAGTCGGCAATAAATCAATATCTAACTAAAAATCTCATATCTGAAATTTACAAAAGAGAAACTCATTTTGCACTAAAACAAAAAAATCAAGTACAAATCGCAACACCCTTATACATCATTAGCAACAAAACAAACAAAATTCCTAAATTAAACTACATAAATTAACCCCATGTTAGTCCTGAAAATCGACAAACCGATGAAGAAATTCAGCTCCAAATCCTTGTTACTCAGAAATATTAATACCAAATTCAATTTAACACAACCTACGACACTCAATGATAGATCAATTTAGTCAGGTTACCATTTTTATACCTAAATCGGACAAAGAAAGAAAAAACCCAAGAACATAATTTTGTCTGAAACTGAGTTTGGGAAATAATTTAGATTTTGTCTCTCACGTGCTTGTAATCTCAGCCTTATTTATGTTTAATTCTTGGCTACACACGTGTCTAACGTTTACTTCAATGGTAAAGCTAGTAAATATATTGAAATCTAATTTTAATTCGGTCATTTTAGTAATTAACCTGATTTTCTAACTGTCAAACCAGTCAACGTAAGTCCTGGGTACCAAACTCTAATATCAAACTTTCTGAGATCTAAATGCAACTTTGATCATAAAGTTGGGTACCAAAATCTAAATAATCCTATTTTATATATGTCAACATTGCCTCACTTTCTTTTGGTAAAAAATTCCTTATATAGATATAAATTCCTAAATATTGGGAATTAAAAAAATTCATCTCTAACCCAAATGTATTCTAATCTGTTAGTATCTTAAGTGTCATATAATAATTGGTCAATAATTTTTCTGTTTTTTATTTTCTAATTTCTTATACTAACATAAAAAAAACTAGGATGCGAAGACATCCTCGAGGTAAATGTCTAGTTCAAGACATTCTCTGTAACACCCGTATTTTTGAATGAAGCTTGCTGTGACGGACGGGGAAATTCCGCTCCCAGCACTATCCGCCGCGCAGGCCAGAATTCCCGATGCACCACTTGTAAGTGACAGTAACTGGGACTTAAAGCTTCACCTCTCGTTATGCAAATACACGTCGATTTGCTTTTCCATGCTTGTAGAACACGCATGTTACTCTAAACGTAGTTTCCATACGTAGCTTCACACCATTCCAATTTACCCTTGTTATGCAAAGGGTACAAGGCCATCAAAGCCAATATTGATGCCTTTGGCATGCATCATGTACTACGAGTGTTTTCCATGCCAAAGGCATCATAATTGGCATTTATGACATTGCACCTTTAACAAAACAAGGGGCAAGTTGGAACAGTGTGAAGCTGCATATGGAAACTACGTTTCGAGTACGATGCTTGTAAAGCATGGTTGGATAGGAAAATCTATGTACATTTTCCTGGTAAGCCACGAGGTTTGGTCGCTTTAGTTGGTGCATCGAGGTTTTTTGGTCTGCATAACGCATAACACTGGGGGTGGAATTTTCTTGTCCGTCAGTTGGTATCACAACAAGTTATGAGAAAACACTAGGGACTGTGAGTTTGGACTTGCCATTGTTTGCGTTGTAATCTGACTAACAAAAATTTCCTTTTGTTAATAAGGAATCATAAGGATAAAGAGGTGGACAATCAGACCAATTGCCTGTGCAAAGAGAAATTGTAACTACTATGATAGTTACACCGCTAAGATTTGGACGCGTTCGAGACTGTGAGTTTTTCCAGGCCTTATTAGGCGCTTTACCATACTGCTGGTAACCTCGAAGACCGTTAGCTGTAACGGTGGTAGACAATGTGACTGATCATCCCTATCCGTCAGGGACGGTGTGCGTTGTCAAGCCGGATAGCTTCCACTCACGAGTGGCAACCCGGAAAACCTTCTGGGACGGTGGGTTCGCATTCGAGTGCTTTGGCCATTGAGTTTGGTCCCACAGTACTATGTTAAAAATTGCTTGTCATATTCGATGACCCTTACCACCATCGTGAACCTTGAGGATTCCTGAGTGTTATGGTATGAGACTTGCACTTAGGATCCTGCATTAAGAAATCCTTTCGCATTCATGAACATGTGGTATGGCCGTATGGGACACATGTTCAGGGATCTTAGTAGTGTTGTAAACCCTTTTGGGATCCATGAGTATGCAGTATGGGAAGTGACGAAGCCAATTTTTTTGGTTGGGTGGGGCAGCAAGATTTTTTTTTTGATCATTTACAAAATGGCCACCCTTTCTTAATTGGTTTTACAAAATGGTCACACTTTTCATAATTGTTTGCAAATGATCTTTAACTAAAATGCTCCGCGCCATACCGAATTATAGTTACTTAGTTTCCAAAATCAGGAAACTCTTCTAACAAATCCTAGTCTAACTTTCACACGGATTTTGAAGTCCTAGACTGTTATAAATAAGAGACAGACACTGGGACAGAGAGAAGAATACCTACACAAAGATACATACCCGGAGCCAGACATACCTTGACGCATACCTACACAGAGAGACCTTCCCAGCCACGGACAGGGACAGTAAAAAGAGCCAGAGACACTTTTGGGAGGCAGAGAACTTCACGTACAGCCGATATCTTCGACGATTATCGGTTAGTTTCTGCCATTTTTTTAATTAATTTATATGGTTTTTGAGAAAGTCATGTTGGGCTAATTTCTTTGTTAGGGCGAAATGATGAACTTGTAGATGTGGTTTTATTTGTGTTTCAAAATTACGGTTTACAACTGTATGAACTAAATATTAATATTTTGTCTCTTTCTCAACGTTTTACCTTCGTGATGATTTTTCATGTTCTATGCCACGTATAGTCCATTGTTTGGTTAGTAGAATGACTCGTTGAGACCTCGTATGAAATCGTTTTACTGAATAATCTTTGACTATTTATGCCACGTATACGTAGTACTTTTGAAATTCTATCTTAGGTTGAGAACAAACAATTCTTTTTGAAATCGAGACCCTGTGTGACGAACGCAATTAAACCCTAATCGACAACGGATTCCTGGAACCTTAACGTTTTCCTATTACTGTTTTCAAACTTATTTAAATAATCATTATTTATTTCTTTATAAAAAAACCTAAAAGAATATTTTAATCCAAACTCCTAGTGAGAACGAACCGTATTTACTTTTGTCTACATCTTTCGACACTGTGCGCTTACGGTAAAACAAAATCGATTTTTCGACGCATCAACTACTACTATTTTACGTTATCATCGCAGGGTCTAGAAAGAATTTTTTTTGTCTCGCTTTCTAAAATCCCAGTGGCTACTATTCACATGACGGTCACTGATACATTTCTTTTAAAGTCGCTTTTTTCACAAGTGTTATTTGTTCCTTAATTCAACAAACAAGCAAGCAGATTTTGTCCAACATTATGGTCTCCTCAACTAAAAATGGACCGTATATGAGACTTTATATATGTAATGGAGCAAACAGCTATACATGTGGGAACAAGGTAATTTTTGTATTTGTTTGTTTGGGGTCTTTTTTTTAATTACTGAAATTTCGATTTGTAGTAGGCATTTACTTTACTAGTGGAAACAATTAACAATGCTCACGTATCCGATATGAAATTATATTCCAGCTTAATAGTGTCCACGTTAGTGTTGAGCATATGATACCAATATCTACTAACAAGTAAAATTATTTTTTTGTTGCAAAAATTTCCTTGATACAGAACATACCCGTGTTCATCTCCTTTTTATATGAATATTAATTTGTGATGTTACTTCGTGTAATCTTTTACTTGGTAACTCGAAGCCAGAATGTGTATACTACCAATAAATAAATAAATAAAAGTTAACACCAATGTGTTATATCGAAAGAAATTCTATCTATACTTTTAGTCATAAAGTAATTGGGCTGATTGATATCTATGATGCTACTTAGGTGTCTATAAATAATGTCATTACGAACGAAAAGGAATCTCTGAACCACAAAATAAAATTTGCTAACATGAATTGTCTCATTGCTGCCTAATTAAGTCTTAAATGTCTTTATCCTTTCATGAGTTCTATTTTATTTAGACTTATCATTCAAAACCTGATAATGTTTTGACGAAATAAGATTATACATCATCCACAATAGAAAACTTGTAGAACATACATTTCTTCTTCTTTACACATGTCTGCAACAACTTTGTTCATCAACAACCACCGGGAGCCCATGGTTTGTGATTATCTTTCCATGCCATGTTGGAGTGTTTCTTTGTAATTTCATTAATTAAAACTCTGAAATCTTGGGATTTAATGGTGCCACTTTCAGTTTCCTAATCTCTAGTTTCTCATTATTTATTTTTTCTTGGTTTGATTTTAAAATTAGTCGATTAGGTTCTCGGCGTATTCTATCAGATCCAACATGTGCTTGATCAACCTAGAAACTTGTGCAAATATTTTGTTATTGACCTAATTGTGATATGTCTTTTGATTTAGCCTATGTGATCGTTCAAACCAACTAAATTTGGTTTTGCACCTGTTTAAGATCTGTGAAGAATTCGGTTCTGTTGGATTCATAGGTCTTGGAAGTATGGGATTTCATATGATCAATAATATCATTTCCTCTTGATTATGTCATGTTTCTGTCCATGAAAAGTCATCAAAACCCTATATATATATATCAAGTATAATTGATTGTGTTGCTCTATTTGTAAGAGTGATGATCCATACATGTACACTTTTTTATAAATTTTGCTGCAATGAAGATGTTTTCAGTGATAGGAATAACCACTTAAGGAACACCTTTTGAGGTTGCACAAACAAGTGATATTGTTATTACCATGTTTCCTCCAATGTGAGTTGAGTTCTATAGTAATTTACTCGTTCACAATCCACTTCGGTTAGAAGGTCCTTGCATTAAGTCATATTTTTCTTATGTTGATGCTTTCATAGTTCAACGTATTCACAATTCTTTAAAATAGCTTCAAGGAGTGTGTGTCAGTCATTCGAATAAGCGATTGCAGTTTCCTTTGAATTGCCAACTCTTGAGCCAAAATCAAGATAGATAAAATAATACTGAAACTACTTTTAAGTAGGTGCTGAAGGATGACACTGGACCAATTCATTTTTTTCAAGTTGGGAGTGTTAGAGCTCGGTTGAATCCACCAAGCGTTGATATGTCAAGTTTGGTTGTGAAGTTTAGTTCCAAAGTTCAAAGTCGCTTGAGTAGATTACTAAAGTGATCTTTGTTGGTTGTCAAATCAGGTTAGTAACTACAATATTTGACTTATTCCATTTCTATCTATTTGTTCATACAAGTCTGTATTCATTGAAAACATAATATACAAAGTTACATTTGTTACAATGACTTTAATATTGGTGATTTTTTCACTATACATGTGATCAAAGTATCAAAATGTATGATATACATAGTTGCCTCGACAACTTAAAATATATAAATTTACGAAGAATAGCTTATCTATAGACTTCGTTGATTATGACATATCACTAATTGGTAACTTGTTATTATTTAGTGTGTTAAACTTCCAAGAGAATCCAAATCATATTAAATATGTTTGAAAGCAATTTCAGAAATATAGTATAAGGAAGTAGACTTATGAAACTTTGTTTCAGAGTCGAAATAGGGTTAAGGACCGTCCCCTTGAGCATGACCGATCCTTGGTGAATGACCGGTCCCATGATCGATCCATAGTGGGAAGAACCGATCTTAGGCCCGATCCCTTCAGCAGGACCGATCCTGAGTAAATATGACTTGTGATTACTTTTTTTACTAGTATATTAATCTTCACGGGTTTGTGCAGATGTCGAGAAGTGAATAAGTTAGATTGGAAAGTTTATTAGAATTTCCACACAATGATTTGCACATGTGCTAAACTCTAATATCTTAATGCTCAAGAATACACCTTTGACACTCAAGGCAAGATCCCAAGATATCGATTTTTCAATATCATATTTGGTATAAAATTATATGAGTTCCATTCCCAGAGGTTAGCATATCTCTAGCAAACTATATTAGTAAAATACATGTTATGTGCTAGCTAGTCATAGTTGTCAGACTAAGAGTGAAACCGATTATGAGTTGGATATTACTTTGCGTTTACAAATTTCAAAAAAATATTATTAATGCATATCTTAAGAATTTTAAAATCGGTAAGTAAAGTATTTTCAAGGAATACCTTCACTATAAGAAAGTGAGTCTATTGCCACACTATTTTGCTGCACATCTATAAATAATGCAATAATAGATAGGTTTAGCCTTACTACATAATAGGTGTTCCATTAGTCCGATCTTTTACCACATCTATATATAGTTGAGGTAAAAAACTAACTTTTACTTCATGAGATTTGTTGATGCGGCAATAAACTGAGTTCTTGCCGCATAAATGTGACAACAAGCATAATCAATGTATTTATTAAAGAAATCCTCTCATCTTGCCTCACATATGAGGCCAAAGACATTATTATTTAAATTTCGTTTTTTTATATCTTATCAATTAAATTATTAAAAAAAAATGAAAAAAATTGTTTCATGTGGATCACATGCCTCTTTGTAGAGAAAAACCCAGATATAACACCTGTTTTATTCTCTCAATAGCCAAAACATTCTCGACAGCCAAAACCTCCATACTTCTCTTTTTCTAGCTCTGCAACTGAACCCTAAAAAATAACCGTAGTGTGATACAAAAATCTAGCGCCAAATTTCCCGTAAAAACCAAATCCACCCCCACCCCCCCTTAATATTTCTGAAAATAAATTTTCCACTAAGAGCCTACAAAATTCTCCCACGCACCCGAAATTTTCGCATCTTCTCAAATAAAATACTTTCAATTTTTCTCTTTAAAATGGAAGAAAATAGAAAATCTCACCGAACCCTAAAAATCGACTTTCATCTACTCAAAAGTAAACAAAAACCCATTCGCTCCAACCTGTGTAGTCTTGAATCACGCACAGAAAGACTTGAAATATCTAATTTTCAATCTCAGAAATTAAAAGGTATAAACCCTAGTTTACCATTTCTCCCTTATTAATCATATCATCATCATTGACACATTATCAACAATGCATGGAATTTTTCGCTTTTGTGAGAATAGCCTACCATGGAGGTATGCTCGTTACACTGTTTATGTGCAATTTCAACCTGCTGGTGTCATGAATTGATGTACTTATGTAAATCCTGTAAATCAGCAGGTTAATAGGAAAGTTTTGGGGTCTTTTGTTTTGTACAGTCATTGCTAGATACCGACATGATATTGCAGGCAAATCCCTATACCAACCACTTTGTTTCCACTTTTGATGAGATACTATTCTCATTTTTGCCTTCATTCATATGCACATTGTTTTCATGGGAATATAAGTTATTACTCTGAACATTTCAAAAAAATTATGATTTCACGTGTTAAAGTTGAATTTAATGACGGGGAACTGTAATATGGAAACAAGTATTATAAAGAAGAATGGATCCCCATTAAGGATTTTCCGCATCATAATTTTAATTACCTTTTGAAGTGAGTATTTTCATTATATGTTATTGGTATTTGTGAACCCACAACCTTTTACATAAACGCCAACTTCAGGGGATACATATGATAATGTTATATACTTAAAGTTAAGTAGTTGATTATGTAGAATCAACCTAAAACTAGACCTCGCTGATCTATACTTTGTACCTCTATAACATCGCTCATTCCAGCATTGATGGATTCAAATGTTTACATGCCGTAGATGGTTTCTCGAGGCTTCATCTACAAAATGGCTTCCCACCCATCATACTGGTAACAACATAAAACCTCATCTAATTGATAAATATTACGCGACATCTGAAACACATCATGTTTGTTCTTGTTCCGGTTGCACTGGTGCAGGTGAAGGAAACCAAAGTATTTATTCACGGAAATATCAAGAACAAAGATATTAAACGTTCAAATTGGCTAGGTTTTCCTTGAGGTTTCAACTGCCCGTATATTATATTGCAATGGTCGCTAAAATAACTTGGATATGTTATCTTGCAGTGCGTAAAAACTACTGAATCTTCGCACAGATGGGTATGACGTACCTGTTTCTCCAAACAGGGTGTTCTAATAGCTGCACTTTTCAGTAATATGATCATGTTCCTTCCTCTTCAACGATAATCCTGTTAACGTGTTCAATAGATGATTACAAGTGAGTAGTAATAACTTATATTTTGATGGTTGACATTGACCTGGTTCAGTGTCAGGTTTCCATTATTGGCGGCAAAATTTGCTTATCTTGTCTGTGGAGGAGAAGATAACTCGTGATCTTTGAAGTATAAGGTTTCTCTACTTTTGAGTTAGGTTGATAATAAAATCGTATATTGTGTGAAATAGTTTGTTTCTTTTCTTATGGTGAAGTGGGATTCATAGTACTTTGTAACATATACTTTTTTTTTTAAAAGTAATTTAAATTATTTGTTTTAATTCAATTTTATGTATGTCTTTAATGTTTTTTATTAATGAGTATTAATTATAACACAATATTACAATGGTCTGAAAGTCAGTAAACGTGTTTTTGCTACATGTAAGCTGCAACAGTAGAGTTTGTCTTGTCGAATTCAAGTTGGGATTTTAGCTACAGTAATGGCGTGGTAAAAAACTTTTTGAATAAAATGAAGTTCAAAATAAATTAATATTGGAAAAAATAATAATTTAAAATTAAAAAAAAAAAGTAAAATTAAAAATATTTTTTTGCCTCATGATACTGCCTCACCGTTCGGTGTGGCAAAATATCCAGCTTTTGCTGCAGTACATTAAATATGTGGCAATAACTTCTTGTCACACAGTTTATGGCCACAAGTTTGGCAAAAAGATCTATGTGGCAAGAGGATTTAACCATACAAAATTCTTGTCTTATGAATAACGTGTTGCAAAATATTATTTATCTTGTACTGCTTGGTCATTCTATAAATAGGGAGTTTTGTATCCTTACTAAATCATCATAAAACACAACTTTTGTGAGTGTGGAAAAGTCAACTTGTTAAAGAGATAAAAGTAATATAATTTGGTGAAATATTTTGCGTTTACTTTTGTTAAACTCTTCTTTGAGATCAAGAAGCCTTTAGTTTTACCGCTGGTGGATGGCTAGATTGTTATTTAGTTTTCAGTTAATTACTTGTGATTGAACAAATGGTGTAATCATCTTCAATAGATCAAACTTGTTTATTCTAAGGTCATTCTCTTCTGTTGTAAGGACACTTAAGTTTGTTTGGAGATTTGACTAGTATAAATCTAAGTGATCCTATATCTGTAAGATAAAACTGTTGATCAGTCAATGTTAACAGCTTCATTGTGTGCGGTTGATCAATATCGAAATCAATTTATTTACAGCGGTTACTTTGAAGATTATAATTGAAGATTGAAGACTTTTCTTTTTGGTTATGATATTTGTGTGACTTTATGCGAACTTGATTATCTGAGATTACACAAGCACTTTATTCGTAAACATCAGACTTGTAGAAGATCGAACAAACTATCTAGCTGCATTAAGTTGCTTGGATAGAGTTTGTTTATCAAGATTGATTATTTCAATAATCATTGTCTTGGTTTTATCTTTTGACCAAAATAGTTTGTTGATTTAAAGGAAAATTCTTTGAATATACTTGATCTATGATTTAAAGATTGATTCTGGGAGATTGATAAATAATTTTGTTACTGAAACAGGTTAGTCATTTACTGTATCGGGTTATAATCCAAAGGAGTCAGATGCATAAGTCTTCACAGTGTTGAAGCGACTTAAGATAGTAAACTCTATCTTGAGATTCATGTGAGTTGTCCAGATTGGTTGTAGGCGTAGATATACTGAAGGAACTTAGTAACTTAGGGTATTTTGCGATAGTCAATTTTTGTATCGGCTTAATTATGAGAGTACTCAAAACTGGGCTAGGTATCGGGGTTATTTCGCCAAACAGTTTTCCTCGTTAATAAAATCTTGTGTCTGTGTTAGTTACTTTACTTCCGCATTATATTGTTTAGCTTTATAATTAAATTAAATATATTTGTACATTAATCATCTCTTAGGATCCCATAATTAGTTCGGTTCGAACTTTGACTATAACCAAGGTGAATACTTGTGGTCGTTATTGTTTTGATAAGATTATACAAGGTGAAGTTTGCATAGGTTGATATCAAAAATATTATGGTTGTACTTGGTACCCTCATCATTTCAAGAGGGATATGTAAGACCTTGGTTATCCATACATTCATCCACAATTGATCCCTAGGCTTCAAGAAGGCTTTGTGCAACCTTATCTAGTTGTCTCCTTAAAGCAAAGAAATGTGTATGTGTGATTAACCAATGTCTTTGTTAGAACTATTCTTTCCATTTGAGTTTCTTATCAAATGGTTCTGTTTTTGTGTATATTTTTAAATTGACCTTTTCTTATATGTTAATTGTTGAACTCTACTAATGGTTTTTTCATACAGGTTACAAGAATGTCCCTGTCTTATCTGGAGGTGTTCTTGGTATAGAATCTTGAAGCCTTGCTTTCATGGTATTTATCTTTTATGTTAATTCTTCTTATTGTCCTCTAGGATTGGATAATCATGTATCCTTTTTGTTGTTAAAGCTATTTTAATCTCATAGAACATTATGAGCTATTTTAACATTATTTAAATTTTTTGTATACAATTTTTTGTAGTACTATTACTGTCTTCCGAGTTAAAGATTTTTCTTTAATTACTGGTTTCCTTTCTATTCCAGGCATTTATCAATTTACTAAAATGATTTGCCAAGGAAATTTGAATCGTACTGCATATTGATGTTTATGATGTTTGAATGAATATTAACTTCTGACGTTGATATTGTATAAATGTATAACTTTTTCTCAGGTTACAAATGATAATGGGAATATAACACGCTTGATTAACCTCCCTGTAAGTTTCACTGAAGTATAAAAAAGCACGCAAGCAAATTATTCATATTCATCATTAAGACAGTCAAAACAACCAAAATCGTTTTAATAATACTTTAGTTCATCTAATTTTGGTTATTTCCCATTGTAATAATTTGGTTAGGTTATATTTGTTTTTTTTGTGCAAAAAGATTGAATTGAGTAACAGAATGAATTGCATTGCATTCGGTAACACTTGGTTACTAATCACTATCTTCTCATTCAAATGATTGATTTAAGAGGAAAATAGTGATACAAAACAGTTAAAAGGGGGGTATGGTAGAAATCAATTGTAGAACATACATGCAATTGTTATTGCACCACATTGGTAGACTAAGAGAAATTCAATATGAAAGACTACAATTGTTTTAATTTAAATACAATCATTTGTATATGTAATTATATATAATTGCACTTAATGTTAAAAATGATAATGTAAAAGCAGGTTATAATTCATATTCTTGCATTGTTTGTTTATTAGTTCTTTTCCTTTGGTTTCAAAAAGTATAAATATCTTTACATGATAGTGATGCTAGAAGTCAACCTATATCATTTCCTGGTCAACGTAGGCAAAAATCATACTCATAAATTTCTCAGTTAGTATTACATTGGTAGTTGATTAAACTTAATACTATTATTACCCTTTACCAAGACTAACCTTTACCAAGATATGTAAACATGGGTGATGAAGTCTATATAAGGAGCATTGATAAACAAAGAAATACGTAATTACATTAATCTCGTAGTCAATTTGGACCTTTAATTTTTTTTCTAGTAATCCTTGATAGTAATTTTTAACCTGTAGGTTCATGTTACATTTATTAGTGTTGTTTCCTTGTACCGAATTTGTTAGCAAAGGCTTAAACCAATGTTATCTTTGTTGTTGTATCTAAAGTTATAAGGATATTGTTTTTCTTTGAAACAATTAAAGATCGGTCAAATGAATTTCAATATTTAAAATTGAGTTATGGGTTTTTAATTGTTTTGTTCCTTGGTAAATAAAAGAAAATAAACAAATTAAGATTTAGAGTAATGACATTTCAAGATCACAAGGAAAAACTGGAAGTATATAAGTCGTTGCAAAGTAAATAATATCATGGAACTACTTAAGATTTTATAATTAGTGGTGGTTTGGGCTACACCCCATAGAAACTGTCTATCTGAGACGGAAAACTATCAATTTTTGTCATCGTTTTGCTAGGAAGAAAAAGAACGTCGCTGGAGGGTAACACATAGAGGTACGAGAAACTATCGATTTTCATCATCATTTTGGTAGAAAGAAAAAGAGCTTAGTTGGAGGGTATACCATAAAAATAAGGCTAACTATAAATTTTCATTATCATTTTATTACGTTATTTTCATCCACCCAGCCAAAATCATCTCTTATATCTATCCAACGGATACGACCCATTGAAACTGTCTATCTGGGATGGGCAACTATCAATTTTTATCACCACTTTGTTAGAATTTTTTTTTTTGGTCGAAGGATATAATAAATAGGTATAAGCAACTACCAATTTTCATCATCAATTTGTTAAGTGGAAAATTATGACAATACACTGTTAGGAAAAATTAACTATGCCTTATGCGTAGCACGGGTGTAAATCTAGTAATAAGCTAATTATATTATTTATCTCAACAAATTATTCAATGATGGGTTTGTAGAATGATGCTTATCAACTATCAGTGTGTTTAGATTGATATGTATACGTATTAGTAGGTGATCTTTAACATACAGGGAAATTTAACTCAGTAATAGTTGATAAACATCGTTCTACAAACCCATCATTGACAAATTTGTTGAGATAAATTGGTTGTGACAGACTCTAGTTATTTTACATATGCATAAACAGTAAAGTAGACTAGAATCGTTGATACTCGAATAAATTAGTCTACTATCTTCTACAATTGAGCCATATGCAATACGAGGTCCCGTAGTACAATTAGAAATATCAGTAGAAAACTACTAACTACCAACCGGTAAAACAAACAAAGACGCAAACACTGATGATATAGATTGATGTAAATTTCTTCGTAGGATACACGCTCCCAACCGACTGGGTTGTGAGGATCTTCCACAACTAAATATTGTCGTGTGGGGGTAGAAAACCCAGTCTCACAAGTCACAAATGTAAGGTAAACGGTGGAAATGCTCACAAAGAATGTATATCAATAGGAGAACAACACAAGTGCAGAGAAAGAAAATTTAGAAGAAGGAGTAATTGTGATAGACACATCTATGTGTCTTTGATCTCATATTTATACTGATAGTACTCAATTATTGTACTATTATTATTATTTTTTATATTTTTAGGTATTTTTGAGGAATTGGCTATTGTGGAAAAATCGGTTTAAAAAGTGTTAAAGGCACCCAGATTGTTAAAGGATCCCATGCTTTGGTTTGGGGCGCCACTTTCTTCTCCATTTCAAATACAAAGTTGGAGGGAATTTTGAATTGTACCACAATGATGCGTCGGAAAACCAACTTTGTTTTACCGCAAGCGCACAGTGTCGAAAGATGTAGACAAGAGCAAATACGATTCGTTCCCACGAGGAGTTTATATTAATTAAAAATATTTTTTTTAGGTTTTTTTTATAAAGAATTAAATTATTGAGTGAATGAAAACTATTTAATAAAGTTGGAAAACAGTAAGAGGAAAACGTTAAGGTTCCGGGAATCCGTTGTAGGTTAGGGTTTAATTGCGTTCGTTACAAAGGGTCTCGATTTTACTCATGTACAGTAGCAAATCTAGCTACTAATACACGGAAGATTTTTCGTTTGAGAATTGAAGAAAGAATTTTCAAAAAGAATTGTTTGTTCTCAACCTAAGGTAGAATTTCGAAGTACTAAGTATACGTGGCATAAAGAGTCAAAGAATATTGATAAAACGATTTCATACAAGGTTTCAACGAGTCCTTCTACTAATCAAACAATGAAACTATACGTGGAATAGAACATGAAAAATCATCGAGAAGGTAAAATATTGAGAGAGAGACAAAATAATGATATTAAGTTCATACAGTTGAAAACCCTAGTTTTGAAACACAAAGAAAACCATCTCTACAAGTTCATCCATTCGCCCTAACAAAGAGAATTAGCCCAACATGGTTTTCTCAAAAACCATGAAAATAAATAAAAGAAACACAACTAACCGATATCTCTCTGTTCGTGAAGTTGTCCTCCTCTCCAATCTTCTGTCCGTGAAGGTCTGTTCTACGTCCACGTATTTTTCTGTATGTGGCCGGGAAGGTATGTACGTGAAGCTATCTATGTCAGAGGGGTCTATTCTTTATGTGTGCTTAAGGCTATATATAGCCAACCAAAAAGAACCCGTGTTCGTCAAGAACTAAGAAGCGGTGAGAAGAGTTCCCTGGATTGCCGCTCAAGTTTTTGTTTTCAAAAACTCTTTCCTGACTTCTCGGCAACAGAACTTTTCCAAAATCATATCAAACTCCAAAACTTGTTAACCAAGCACTGGGTGGTTCACTGATTTTCCGATGAGTAAATTCTCACCATTCTCCACAAATTCGAGAACCAAACTTCTTGTTTATCTCATCTTCTCGGTTGTTTAAGTCAGCAAAACTCCGATCCAAGGTTCCCCTTCTTGTACAAACTCTGAACCACCCCTTTAATCTCTTCTAACCGAGAATATCTCATATTCTCTGACTTTCTGTATCTGCCCAGTCATTAGAGGAAATATTTCATCCCTGATTTCTCTGTAAATCTCACAGATGCTTCTCATTCTTCTCCACTGCCATTACAGCGTCACCACCATTCAATCGAGTTCATCACCATCTCTGTTCTTCAATACAAAACCCATACTTTAATCTTGCTTCGCTTCTTCTCTGCTCTTCCATACTCGACTACAACTCCATCATCATGATCTCTCCTCTATCACTGATCACCAATAGCCATCAGAAACCTTGATTAACGTCTCTGCCATCATCAAATACTATTCCATCTCAACTCTTGCTGCTGCTGAGTTCTCTCTTCATTCTTCGTAACCCTGCATAACTCTAAACACCCTTTTGGACTCATTAAATCATCACCATCAAACCACCGTAGCAACCCCATGAGTCACCAGTTCCAATAATGGTGTCAGTTCTCTGTTTGAATTAAGAAGAAGAAGGTGGCCCATATCAAATGGCCTGGTGCTCTTAATCATATTCAAATAATCAGGCACCCCTTAACGGAAATACAGGTCCCTTTATCAATATTCAATAAGACTGTTTAACTATCAGTTCCGTGAAACCGACAAACTCCTCTTTTCGCCCGTAACTTTCTCATATGAAGTCAGAATGACCTCGTTCTTTCGCCGTTGGCTTCGTGATTTAATTTTCTACAAGATGGAGGGTAGAAATCCTGGAATATATTGAGTTCCACTGGGTCTTTGGAAATTCTTCTCTTGTAAAGCTCCATTTCACTTGTTTCAGAGATATAACCTAATAAAACACATAAACTACAAAAGTAATACTAACACACGGTAATTCACACAATATCTAGCAAATAAATATAAGGAAATGATACTTAAAATGTATAAATTATGCACTTATCACACATCGTGATTTAATGAACGAATAAATATGAGATATTCAAGGGATTAAGGCAATATTTCCTTTTGCCTAATTAGTGGGATTTGCATACAACTTGTTCACATCAAATTAACCAAGAAAATCTCGTGAAAAACTAAAACATGCAAGATTTATTACTCATGTTTTGATATTTTCTGAGATATTTATCTCGAGTTTTTCAATGAGGAAACAAAATCTTTGAATAAGGAAACAACATCACAAAGTTTTTGTGAGAATCAAAGACCGGTTTGCTATCAAAGCAAAGGATATATAGCCGAGATTATCTCCATTAAAGGAAAATAATTTTTTCTCGATCTGCCGAGAAAATTCTCATTGAATGAGGAGATTTGGAAAGATTGGGTTGTTGTACTATAAATAAAGGACGAGAGAAAGAGATAAAAGGGATAGCTTCTGCCAGAAACAAGAGAAAATCACGTCAGAAAAATTCTGCAAAAATCAGGTCGAGAGGTGGAAGAAAAAGAATATAAGGCTGTTCCAAACCGTTGCTGAAAGCCGTCGCCACTTCCTTTATATTCAATTGTTCCAGCGACGGTTTTGTGAATAGTTCTAGTGACGGTTCTTACTTTAGAGAACGCAAAGGCTGTAGTAAATTCAGTAAATACTTTTAGTCATTCAATTACACAATTGGTCAGTTCTTTCATGTAAACTCTTATAAAATTAATGAATAAAATGGTTTATTTTCTATTTTCTTGTGGGATGAGTAGCTAAATTTTTGTTCTAAGGTAGAGGAGGAAACTATTTTTGATGTGTACTTTTAATATTTAATTTCTTAGACATAATTTATTCTCTTAATTTGTACTATTAAATGTTTAATAGTTTCTCTTCTAAAATACTTCATGTTAATTGTTCTGAATAGTTTTTAGGCTATTGATCTTTTATAAGCGAAGAAAATTATAATTTTGCATAACGACGAAAGTCGTATAAATAGTTTGTAATGTTAAATATTCCAAAGCATGAGATTAAGTTCAAAATGGTCTTGAGTAGTATGAGAGTATTGTGTTTAAGATATTAAGTTTGAGTTACCAACATCAGAAGTAATCGAATCTGAAACCCTAGACTTTTCTCCTTCTGGTTATTTAATTGTTTAGTTATCTTTTAATTAAATTCATAAATTTCATCCAAAATATTTTCTTTATTTATAGCACTTAATTTGTTTAATAACTAGATATAATATTATCAATCCTTGTGGGAACGATCCATATTTGCCGCTTCTACTTTGTAGACATCTTGCGATTGCGGCCATATGTTTTTAGCCTATCAATTTTTAGTGCCACTGTCGCGGATTGAGAAATATTATTTTTAATTATTTTATAATTTTTGTTCTAATTAGGTTAATTAGGATTTTTTTTATTTTTTATTTCCCTTTTTAAATTTTATGTAGGTATCTTCTTGTCATTAATATGCAGGAAATATTTTCATTCATTGTGGAAATTTCTTACAAAAAGTAGTATAACCCAAATTTTTTTCCGATATTTCATTAATTTTTAGATCTTTCATTAATTTATTTTGTTAGAAACATTTTTTTTAGATTTTGTTTGTTTTGGTGTTTTTGTGTATTTATTATTTTATCTTTATAAAAAAACACGTGCACACACATCATATTGCATCGTCAGACTACCAAGTTTTAGGAAAACCCGTGGACAAGTAAGCTGAACCCGTGCCTTGGGCCTGATGGGAGTTACCAAGTGAAATTCCACAAGCCTTAGCTTCGTACTTTTGACCAGTCTTTGACTGTAGGTATATTTTGCTAAGGTAACTTGATCTTACCTATTTTAGTTAACCCTGCATTTGCAAGTCCACAAAAAAAAATAAAATTACAAAAATTAAAATTAAAATGTCAAATTGGTATTACGAGGACCAATATAATGAATATCGACCTGAATTTCAAAATGGACATTATCCGTACTATGACCCTATGATAAGTGCGTAATTTACATGATTTTAGTGTCAAATTCATACTTGTTAGCTATAATTCTTGCATATTACTTTTTATTACTATTGTTTTATATCTTATGTGTCATATTAGGTGAATCATACAAAAAAGAGTTAGAAAGTGCTAAAATGAACCAGGAAGTTAAGTTTTACAAGTGAAGAAGGGCCAAAGATCAAATTAAACTCATTTAAATCCATAATTTCTTAATACCATCTTGAAGAGAACGAGAATACGAAGTGAATGCAAAAATAATGAGGTCATTCTGAGTTCGGATGAAGAAGTTATGGACAAAACAACCGAAGTAAGAAAAAATCATCTACAACACAACAATAGACATTGTTCCCGGTTATGATGACTGTAACACTTTTTCGGAAAGAAAACTTGGATTTTTAAGCCCTAAATTCGGCACGGTTCATGGAAATCAACCATGTCGACTGTGGCAGACCTACGGGGTCCGTTTTGACGCGTTTTGGACTTCTAAAAGGAGGAAACCCAGTCCCCCCAGGATTCTAACCCCTATATCTCGTAGATACTATATAAGGGGACTTCCAAGACATTAAAAAGACACCTTTTACACTACTTTGCAAGTCTTGGAGGATATAGAAAACACAAGGAGCAAAAGCTAAGGTGTGGAGCGGTTCCATCATCATAATGAATTCTTTTTACTCTTATGTATAACATGAGTGCTTCTACATCCATGAATAGCTAAACTTCTAATTGATTGAGGATGGTTATAGAAATGATATACAAATCTATTTTGAGTTCTTCATATGATTATCGTTTGTTTATACTATAAGGAATGTTTATGATTGATTGATAGATTGTTTAAATGGCCAACTGAATTGATTTGTTGATTTAATATAATGTTAGTATTGAGTTATGCGATAAGTAATCGTCCATCGGCTCATACACAAGTAAAAATCACGAGACCATGCAGAGAAATTCTGTGGAGTAATTGTGTGTATGAACAACATTAGTTAGTGGACATTGATCTAAGAGTCTAACTGCTAGGATTAACCTATAAGTTCACAAAATATAAATTATTCGACCAAATTACACCTTGAGTGATCTACTACTAGGTGGTTTAGACGAATAGAATCTGGTAGGCGAGAACTTCTGTATCCAGTGATATAAGAAATTTCGGGGATAATACTGATCTAGATGTTATTCTACGGTGGTGATAATATGTGATTAACAATGAGTTGATGAATATATTAAGTTAATGATTGTTTATTTAGTAACGAAGAAGGATCCCGATCAACCATCTCTCTATTGCTTACACTTTACTTTTAATTTCTTTCCTATTTACCTTGATTAAAACCTAAAACAAACCCCCTTTGTGACATTTGGAAACTAAAACTCCTCACTCTTCGTGGGAACGGATCTTATTTACTACTATATTATTCATTATTAAAGTAGAAGATAAGTGAATTAATTTGTGCACCTACGACATGCATCATGACAGTGTAGATAGTTGGGACCACTACCAGCCTTCTGAAGGTTATGGTTCATATCATGGTGATCCCAATTACTATTCGCACGTTCACCAGTCGTATGGACGAGTAAATGAGCAATACTATAATGATCATGATCCGAGTTCTTCGTCTTTAGAGAATTTAATCAAGCAATTGCAATATACGAAATATGGTTGTGAAATCAACTAGTGTCGGCAAGAAAAAGAAAAAAAAAAGTGAGAAATACTATTCATTCCCAAGCAACACCCCATTCCATATCATTCACCAACATATTGCCCAAAGAGGAAAATAAATTCATTATGTTTTCTCCCACTTTTCATATTGATTTTATAAATCAATATCAAAACAAAAAAAGAGAGGGAGTAAATACCTTTTCAAAAGATAAACAAAATTATTTTTACTTATCACCCAAGGAATTTTTCCTAACACTAATAGGAAGGGAAAAAAGAGAAATAAAAATGATATTTTTTTTAGCCAACCTTTCCACTATACACCCATTTTTCAACTACTATGTATCCATGGCTCATATTTATATCTTAAATTATAAGATATTTTCTATCTTAAATATTATCGAAGGTTTAGTTAGTTTTGCATCTTATTCAAACCAATAAATAAAAATTAGTTTGATTAATCAGGTATTGTCAATATGTTTTTAAAAGATTAGCATTAAATTGCTAGTACTTTAACTACTTTTAGCATAGGCAAAAAGTCACTGGCAAATTATGTAGTCATGCGGGAACGAGATGATTTTCCATTTCGTAGTAACTCCACCACTGCTATTGTGCTATGTTAAAAATTACATTTAATTATTTTATACTGTTAATTGTCTAAGTGCGGGTAAATATAAGTGTGGATGTAAAGTAAAATTCCCTCTCATATTAGACCCATTTTCAAAAAATAATAATTGTTACATAAACCCCTCTTTTCCATTATATATGAACTAGCCTGCAAGTTAATTGTTTAATTTTGAAATTTCATCCAAATTTCGAATTTGGACGCATAGTTAATCTTAACTCCAAAAAACGGACCTATAGTTGGGTTAAAAATATTCATGAATGTTATATTATACATTGATTTGTTCTCAATTCTTTTCAGATAATCGGTATAATTTTGATGTTAAAACCAATTATAAATATAGATCAAAATTAGCCCATAACTCGAAATGTGTAACCCATAGTCAAACCATACTACTAGGTGACCCCTTTTATTTTTATAACTAGCATTAAATTATTTGTCTTCACGCCCAGAGCTTCTCTAAAAATTCTGATAACTGAGTCTATCGTCGTCATAGACTTTAGATGATTCTAATCATGGTTGGGACTTCCTTTAATCCTTTATTGTCATGATAAGCTTGGAGTCGAACTAAACTCTTAGTTTCAACATATTAGTGTTTTAGGGTGAAAACAAATGTACGGTAAAATCGTACTTTCAAGTAGGTTCGAGAGATCAAAATCGAACAGGGCGAGTCTAAGACAAAAAATGACCGTTCACGTCTTGCTTCAATCACAAAGGTGGAGAAGATTGGGTAGGTCTTAGGGGAGGGAAGCAAAGAAGGTTGATAAATATCAGTGTGATATGTAGTGTAAAGAAGAAAAGGATTCTCTGAGAGGAATCATTAATTCTTTATGCTTTGTTTCTCCTGACTGATTGTCTTGTTTTTCCTGTTGAATGGATGAAAACTATCTATTTATAGTTCGAAGGAGACATACTGATTTCTCGTAAGTCATGGAAGTTAGGTAGAGGTGGAGAAGTGATGATTGTGGAGATTTAGTGGGGTGGGTCCGGAAAGTAAGAAAAACCTGTCAGACCACTACTCCTCATCCTCTCAACTGCTCTGTAACCGCCCACTACTTGTTACCTTCTTGTTGGTGCCACCACCCAAGATTTCCGTAGACCGCCAGACCAATACCCCAATGAGAATCCCCCCATATGTTGTATTTGATATCTCGTGGAAATAGTAGAGTCATTAACCATTATTGTTTTGATCAAGTCAAGTCAAATCAAATGACTTGCTAAGTCAGCGAGGCAAGTTGCGAGACTCACTGGATTAATAATCATACTGATTGGTGTCGAGTCTGGGAAGTTCGGTGGTCATGTACTTGCTTAGAAGTATCATGGCGCATTTAATGGCTAAGTATTAACTTAGAAGTGACTTAGCATAAATCTGAGAGGCATTTGAGGCCAAATGTTGTAGAGGGCTTCTTAAGCAAGGAGACCTTCTAGAATTCATATAAGATTTGATATTGGACCAATATTGAGAAGAAAGCATATTTATGAGGGAAGTAGCTAGCAAATCTAAAACTAGCTACTTAGCATAAATATTAATGTGCTAGATCTTTTAGTTACAAAAGGCTAATGTGCTAACGTCTCAGGAGTAAGACTAATATGCATGGCTTTTAACAAATTTTACTTGTACTAGGGCTAGGAAGCTAGTTCCAAGGAGGTTTAAAGTTAGCACTTTAATTATACAATATAGTTAGCATTAAAGTCAACACGCTTTTGGCTAAGTCGCCAAGTATGGTCGCTCCAGGTCAAGTGATGTGTGTCGTAGCACGTCAAAATTGTGTTCACTTTCTCACTTAAAAAAGATTTAGATTAAGTATATGGCAAGAAAGATTCGTTCCACGGGAGGCTATTATTATTATCCGATTACAATTTCTTAAGTAACAAAGGGGGTATTTCTGATTTTTAGAAAGAAAAAAAAACTAAATTGAAAGTCGAAACATGTATTTATATCAATAACTAGAATTGGTAATTTAATCTCTCTTTTATCAAAAGCCATAGGATACCTTGAGCACAAGAATATCCCACTAATTTCCAAGTTCAACATACATACATTAAAAGATGCAAGAATGAATTATACCTAGAGAAAAACCCAACGTGTAAAAGCACTAATCAAGTTTAATTCCTCATGTGCATTACGTTTTGTGAAATAAGGCTAATCAATGTAATTGAACGTGGAAAACGCACTATTTCAATTTATCAAAGGTTATGATTCATATGTGATTGCTAGGATGTATCACTACAAGCAACAACCACACTTATGCTACTTGAATTCTGAATCCGTCAACTTTTACGTATTGAAAACCCTAATTTAGCTTTAGATATAAGCTCAATTGACTCCGGACTCAACTAAACAAGCATTCAAATCATATGGAAATATTAATAATGAATCATAAACGATAAACTGGAGACAAAACTGAATAAATGTCATGTTTGAAAAATCAACTTAAAACCCTTAACCAATAATAAAAAAATTTAGCTACTCATAGCTATGGAGTTCACACACATATTAAATAAAGAACAACCCTAGATGCGTGAAAGAGAATGACGGCTCCTTGCTCCAAAGAATTAATTGTAAAAAGTGTATAGATAGTTGTAGAGTATTCTCCTTTTTATAGCTCTTTTTGTTTCCAAAACTAGACCAAGTCTTCAAAAATCCATATCCAAGAAGTCCGTCAAGCCCATGTGTGAGAAAAACCCATGTGAAAGTCTTTGTCTAAAACTGTCGTCGGAAGTCCAGCAAAGTGTTTGGAATTTGGCCGCAAAAGTCATCCGGAAATAGTCGAGGTGACTGAAACTGTCATCAGCCATCAGAGTCTAGTAACAGTCAGTCGTTAAACCTAATGGTCAGGGGGTTAAGGAGTCAGCTGGTCTGGCTAGGCTGACTAGTCTTAATCACTGAGTCAAATCGGCTCACTAAGTCAGTCTGAGTTAACTCGCCTGAATGAAATTCAGGCGGAGTTCTGTTTATTTTCTGGTCATTTTCCGGCCAAATTTCAGGCCATTTTTAGCTCCTTCCCTGCAATCCTAATCATACATCTAGCATTCAAACACATTATCAGATCAATTCCAACCCATCTCTGCAATTTATTCTTCACCCATTTCTAATCATTCAATGAAAATTGAAAGCAGCTCTAACTCAAACCATCCCATGAAAATCTTCAAATCATGTGTAACAATATCAACTCCATTTCTTTAATTGACTTCAACAATCAAGCATCAATAAACCAAACATTTGAAATCAATTTCTATGGCAGTAACCACCATTACCCATCTCAATCAAACCCACCAGTGAACTCAATTTCAGAAACCCACAAACATCAATAACAGCTCCAACTTGAGCTCAATCTTCACTCAAGAATCAGAACCAATCCTCAAGTATGAGTTAAACCCATTTCCATCTGATTATCAAATTCTCCATTTAATAGCCACAAGCCCTAGCAGCAAACCCATCTCTTCTCAGGTCGATCAACTCCAACCATCTTCAACACCATCTGTTCTTGGACGATTCACAGACCACAACCATCATTTCCTCTTCTATCTCAGACCTGAATCTCTCTAACCCATCAATTCCATGGCAACAACGAACAATACAAACCCCCATCTCAGATTCAATTTCTTCTTTGCCCTGTCTTTCTCCCACACGGCAGTTGAACCATCAGCGACCACCACCTTTATTTTTCCGGCCAACAAACCTCTCCACAATCAATTTCACCCACAACAACGTCCTCTTTCTTCCTTAATCGAGCAGCAACAACCACCAACAAATTCAATCTTCAATTCTCGTCCATACTATGTCAACATCAAACCCTTCTTCCTCATGAATTCAATCACCACCATCTTCTCTCATCAGCAGCACAATCAAGCCCTAGCTTCACTCACCCATTTTCTCTGCATCAATAACTGCACAGCCATCTCCTCTGTCATCTCTGAATTTCGGGTGTAATAAAAATGAGAAGAGAAAAACATCTCTCTTAATTTCAGGGTTAGGTAATAATTGGGGTGGCTTTAGGCACCCACTCCCCAAATACAGACAGTCCCATACTAGCAATCCTATTAGCAATAACATGACTGCCTCCGGTAATTCTCTGAACTTCAGCCGGTTACTTCCCAACCTTGGCTAGGCTGTCATTAGGGCCTCCTCATGAACTGACCATTTTTCCCTTCTTGCTTAACTTAAATGATTTTTTCTTCTTTTACTCCAAATAACTCCAAAGTACCTATAAAATAGAAAACAAGCATAATATACGTAATATACAAGAAAAAATAGCAAAGAAAGCATAACCAATTGATACTAATTGAGGTGTTTTAGACCTATCATCAAGGGCGTATAAACTACGGACATGCCAGAGTTTGGGCTAGAGACGAATCATGCTTATGGGACACGCTAGGCTGCTGACAGGGACGCGTTAGGATGCTAGGTTTTGTGGCGTGTCAAGTAAGGGATAGGACGCTGCGTTAAGCAAGGACGCGCTAGGCTGGCCGCTGCTAAAGACGCGCTAGAGAGCCAAGGGCGCGCTGGAGCTAGGACGCTGCGCTAGGCAAGGACGCGCTAGGCATGGCTAGGGACACGTCAGGCTTTGGGGGTGTGCTAGCTAGAAGCACACTGGAGCATGTGACGTACTGACTAGTGGCTAGTCATGAGACGCGCTCTCGAGGACGCGTTGGATAAGGCACTTGGCCAAGAAGAGTTGGCGCTTTTGGCGCTAGGGTTAGGGTTAGCACTTTTAGCACTAAGGCTAAGGTGCTAAGGTAATGACGTGCTAGCTAAGGCCTCATTAGGCCAAGATGTGCTAGCTAAGACCATGTTAGGTTAGTTGGCGCTTTTCAGCTGCTAGAGTTAGCGCCAAGAAAGTTCGTGCTTTTAGCGCTAAGGTGGCTAACTAGTGCCAACATGGTGCTAAGCCAAATAGTTAGTGCTAATTTGACGCTGATAGGAGAAAAGGCTAGGTTTAACCTAGCTCAGAGGTTCAATGCATGACATTGTTTCTTGGTTGTGGCGCATCCAAGAGGAGTGACACAATATTTAAGCAAAGTGTTATGATAACATGTTTAAGCTCAGAGGAGCAATTTGAGAAACATTCGTTGGAAATGAAGCATTAAGCTAAAATATATTTAGGGATTAAGCACTAGCTATTCCCGAATTTGATAGATGTTGCTGGAACATCGATGCACATTCGAGACAAGTTAAAGGAATTCAGCCATGGAATTTATGCGACTTGAGACTAGTTTGATATGACATGAATATTATGAGTATTGAGAGGTTGCAAGGCCAGTTTAGAATGTTTGAAGAGAATTCGTACTCTTAATTCGTTTGCGGAATATAATCAGAGATATAATATTCCATATTTTGCTATAGGGTTAAGCACATGCACATAAACATACACATATCCTTTTTATAGTCCTTCTGTTTGGCAGAAGGTAATTTTACAATAATAACCCTTGTCAAAAAATCACCACCTATGATAGCGAACTAATTTGTGTTCAACATTAAATGGGGTTAATTAGTGATGGGCGCTTAATTTATACATCTTTATCGCCTAATCTATATTTAATAGTACTTGATTTTATATATTAATATATTTTTATTGGTTTAATAGGTGATATGCATAAAACCCGAAGTTACGAATTAAACATGGCTAGAGTGAACATTTGTGAAGACACTTCTTATACTTTTATTACACGGTACAGTTGGCATGAAGAGTTTAAAGTGAACCAACAACTTAACTTGTGCTGAACGTATGGTGCTGGCTAGTTCTCTTGGCAGTGGGTGCGTCAGGTTAGGCTAAACTTTGTTAAGGCAAATAGCTAGAGAAAGGGAATGATTGAGACTTGAGAGAGCATCACGTGGAAGAGTATTGGTTAGGTGGACTTCTTGGTTTAAAGAAAAAGTCTGTCAAGTTTGTTGTGATAGGTGATGGCTATGATTGGGAGACATGTGATGACGGTATGGGTGGTTGGTTAGAGGTTGAATTATCACCCACTACTACTAGGTTTTAGAAAGGAAACCTAATGACAAGAAAACCTAGTAGGGAACAGAGACGGAGAGGAGGCTACGGATACCTAGGGAGGCAGTGATAGGAAGCACGATAAAAGAAAAAGAAAGAAGAAACAGAGGGGGGTTTTGGAGGACGGGGATTGATTTGGTGGCGTACAGGACTTTTCTCCTGTATAGAATACGGAAGAGGGAGACGGACTCAAGGAGAGTCTCTTGGACAGAGAGCACCAGACGGAGAAAGAAGGAAAAGACTGCTGTTGA